>CATIWM010185089.1:0-27051 GCA_949671775.1 Mallotus repandus
TCTCATTTGGTATGGGAATCGGCACTATTGCTAATGATAGAGCCAGGGAAAAGGCATATTTAGGATTCTTCTCTTTTCAGTTATGTTATGTTGACCTTGTTTTTTATGAGGCTTTTACACTAGAGTCAGTGTGTGCATGAAGCTTGGACTCCAGTTTGAATTTCTTTTCTTTAAGCATAATGTTAGTAGCTTCTAAGATCAAGTATTAGCTTGTTTGATTTTTTACATGAGGTAATACATTTAATATTTTACTTGTAATTTTTTTGTTACAGCAATAGTGTTTGTCACATAATTGAAGCTGAAGGTGTTATGTCTCCTTTGATTAACATCTTAAAAAACTCAGAAACCTCCGAAAGTATGATGGAAAAGGTTGTTATATCTTATTTTAACTATTTTAATATTTGATTTGTTATTCCTCATATGTATAGATATTTCCAATTTGGTATTTGGTGATGAGACATTACTGCAATCCAGGCCTTGAATTTACTAGATCGAATCTTGGACCCTGCCAAAGAAACGAAATCAAAGGTGAGTTGGTTGTTTGTTGCATCATGTTGCAGCAATTTGGGTTTTGTTACAGGCTTACCTTTTGTGATGATGTATTTCAGTTTTATAATGGACCTGTAAATGGATCTAAAAGGGAATTAGATGTGACAAGAGGCCTGGAAGCTTCAAGTGGATTAACTACAAAAATAGATGAAATATCAATGTCAAAAATTGATTTGAGGTAAATTATCTTTTCTTTACATGTTTGTCCTAGTAACAGACTTACTGTTTCTTCATTCTTGATTTCCTTCTTTGCAAAGAAAATTATTCAGGTGATTAGTATTGATTATGAATGCGAAATGAGTAAACCCTTGTGCTTTGCACTGTAGCAAGCTGAACACAAGCCTGTATGTGAATTCTACTTTGGCCTGTGCAAACTTGTCTGTTGGTCGGCTATTAATGAGCAACTATTTGAACTTGTGGGTATGTTTGATGGCATGGAATGTTCACGTATGAGCAAATGTTCCTGTTGCTTATTTTTTAATGTTCATTGCACGATTTAACAACTTTTCTCTTCTATGTCAAAATTTAACCTAAATGCGTGTCTTGCTTGCCAATATGTTATATAATTAGGAAAAGAGTTTCTGAATTACGATGGTCTTCTTTTGCTTCCCCATTCTTTATCCCACCACACAGACCATTAGCTTTCCCCGCAGAATATCATTCATGATTTACCAAGTCTTCTACATCTTCATGGCCACCTCACGTTCAGCAGCTACCAGAAATAGATCTCAAGGCCTACTTGGTGATTCCAATTCCAAATTTGCTTATAATTTACCTGCATCCAGTTGTTCATGGTAATAGTGAAAATAGGCAAAATTACAAATTATGGGCTAGCTTTTGAGTGTTAGCAATATGCCTGCTTATGACAGGTTTTTTTTTGGCAAGCAACTCTCAGTTGTCATATATCGGTCTTTCTTTTAGATTAGCAATCCTTTAATATTTAAGCACTTTTATGTATATCAGCATAGAGATGTTTGCATTTATTTTCTGCACTACTTGCAAACTATTGCAGACAAGACGTGCTGGACAACTCCATCATTACTCGCCTTGTTGAGATGTTGAAGCACCCCTCCACAAATTTACAAAGAAAAGCCGCTACTATCCTTGAATTTGTGGCAATGGGTGATGCAAATGTGGATGTATTCATCTCAGCAAACATTGTTTCTGTTCTGGATGCTGTTTTCCAACAAAAATTGACTGGTATGGATCATGTTTCTCGCATGACCTACATTTTTTGAACTAATATTGTAGTAATTTTTCCATGTAATTGTAATCTTTCAACTGCTCTGCTGTTTCAAATGTATCATCTACTGTGTATTTTGATGTTTGGCAGAATTAGATTCTGATATTGAAAATCAGCAACCAGAACAATATGCCCTTCGAATCGAAGAAGCTGGTCTTGTAATATCTGCAGCATCTCGTTTATTTACAAAGCTTCTTGATTCAGATCAGTTTTTCCGCATCCTAGACTCCACCCATTTCACTAAATTGCTTCGTAAAATCCTGAAGTCAAACATTTCTCTTCATTACAAGGACTGGGTCGCTGCTAGCCTAGTGAAACTCAGCTCTAAATATGGCCCTAGCCTAGAATTTGAGGATCCCATCAACATGGAAGTAACTCTTTACGAGACCATTCCAAGACTAATTGAGCAGATTAAATCCAGTTTTTTCCCAGAAGTGCAGGAAGCTGCGGTGGTAGAGCTTAACAGAATAATTTCGGAGGGGTTGGTGGATGCTACTAGAGCTGTTGCTTCAGCAGGGGGAATATTTCCATTGGTGAAGCTAATAGAAGCAGGAAGCCAGAGGACAGCAGAAGCAGCAATTTCTATCCTATACAATATGAGCATGGACAGTGAAAATCATTCCGCTATAATGGCTGCCGGAGCCATACCGGCTCTGAGGAAAATTGTTCTGTCACAAAAACCACAATGGAAGCGAGCATTGCATTTGCTGAGGACTTTACCTACATGATGAGACGAAAAACAAACTCCCATGTGACTTGTTACCTTTAGGCAGCTTGTCGACTCGCTGTATATATTTCTTTTAATGTTGACAACACATTTTTTTCCCTTGTGAAAAGAACAATATCGTCTTCAGCATAAAGATTAAAAGTTGTAGAAAATATTTTTCTATGGCTAAAATAGTATGTTTTTTTCTTCATAAAAATGTTGGATAAGGCTGTGGGCGTACACAATAAATTTTTTTAATCTAAATCACCATTATTTAGAACTTATAAAATCAAGTTAATTGGTTCGGATTAATTCAATTTAATCCGGATAAGATTTTTCTCCCACTGGATTTAAGGCTGGTTGGTTCTAAATTTTAACTTATAAAGAAATTTTAAGTTTGGGGTTTACTCTCAAATCCGAGCTAAATTATTAGGAAAAAGAAAAACAAGCTTAATATCATTTCCAAGAAAAACAGATAATTCACTTGTGGTAGTGGTCTTTAGCAGAGTAGTTTCACACCATGGCTTGCTTATCCTGCCAATGCATCACCAAAGCTCTGGTTTTTGCATCTCTTCCCACAAACAACCACGACTCTCCTTCTCCTTCATCTCCACTCCCTAACACCACTGATACTCCTTCAAAGCCATCAATTCCCATCACGAAATCAAAAACTAGACACCCAAAGAAACAACGCCATCGTCAAAGCAAGGTCCAACAGCAACTCAATCTTATCCGCATTGAACGTGCCATTGGCGCAGGTAGTTACAGAGACTCTGAACCCAGGTACGATCTGTGTCCTTCTTAACCTCTCATCTCCTCTGCTGTACCCTTCTTGCTTCATTTTCTTGATTCTTGTACTCAGTCTTTTCCTTGATACTTCTCTCATCTCTGTGCTGCTCTGCATTTTCTTATGTTTATTGATGATGATTAGGGGCTCGGAGAAGAGGGACTCTATTTTGAAAGGCCTTTTGCCCAGTAATGCCAATGATACCGAGGGATCAGTGGAGCAGAAGCTGCGAGAGACAGGAGAGTGGCTCACCGAGAAAACTGAGGGAGAATTTCGTTCTTCTGGTACATTTCTTGCTTCATCCTCCACTGCTTCAGTGTTTGCAGCTAGTTACAGTTCTTGGGGTTGGTCTAAATTCTAACAAAATGTTGGTTTTTCTGTAGGTAAAAAAATTTTGATGTTTTTCTTTAAGTGGGTTCTACCATTATACATTTGCATGTTCTTGGTGACTACTGGAATTGTAAAGCTACCTTTTAGCACTCCCCAACTTGATGATCTGCTCATGTGAAGATATGGATATGCATATTTTTTGACATGTAAATTTATGTCAAGCCACACAGTTTACAGCTTTGAATTAATCTACAGAAACATGTAAGCTGTGAATTGCATATGTAAAATTCATATATACAGGGCTACAAATGAATAAGTTTATGCTATGCCCTTTCCCCTTTCTTTTAGCATCTTCATGCTGTTCATTGCCCATTAGGCTCTCAAACAAGGAAATGACTTGGTTACACCGGAAGCGGATGACATGTAACCTTGCTAATTTATTAGTTAATTTAGGTGTGGGTAAAGATTTCCTGTCATACATAACTAGGTAGTTGTAGTTATGCTCTCAAACAAGGAAATGACTTGCTCACAAAACAGACTGTAGTTTTACACTCAGCTTAGCGAATTTATTAGTCAATTTTAAAACATTTAATGTCACATAATGTAATGTTAGATGCAAGTAAAAAAAAAAATTATTTTTTTAATAGGGATATTATATGATCTAGTTATTGATGGACTGCACAATAAGAAACAATTCTTCCCTTTTAAATTGACAGACAGTAAGATTCAAACCCTGCAGCAGTTACCACTTAACTTCTCTCAAGCCAAGATTTTGTTATTATAGATAACTGGATAATTATGCTCTTAGATATACAATTATGTATATCACAATATGTGTTTTGAATATTTGATTTTTACAAATCATTGTGTATACTCGGAGTAAGTAAAAATATCCTTTTTACTACACACTGAAAAATTACAAATTGAGTCTCTCAACTTTTATGGTTTTTCTATTTGAGTGTCTGAACTTTTTTTTTTTTACAATCAACTATCTGAATTTTAGAAAAGCATACCAATACAGTGTTTCCGGCCAATTTAATGTTAACTAGGTGCTCAATCAGATCAAATAGAATTCACTTTTATCCCAGTCATTAACTATGTCATTTGTCACAGGTGTTGCATAATTTAAAGAACAAAATGACCCCTATTCAGTTGCCCTCAATATTTACTGCGAAAATTAATGTTGAGGTTATTTTTGACAATTTATAATTTTTAATAAAATTAATTTTATTTTTTAAATAATGCGATACACATAGCACATAGAATAAAAATAGGTCATATTTGATATGATTTAACATCCGATCAACAGTCAACATTAAATCTTTTGAAGACACTACATTTGTATATTTTTCAAAAGTTCAAACATTTAATTACAAAAAAAAAAATTCAAACATTCAAATAAAAAAATTACAAAAATTAAGACACCAAATTTATAATTTTTTCTATTACACAAAGTCAACGTACCGGGTGAAAATTAAAGACACCGGATGTGTAGACTTCCTTCCGCGGAGTATAAAGCAGCCTTATGTATTAGCTTCCTGTGTGAACTAATGCAATGTTGTGTAATCTAGTGGTCAATATTGGAGGGTATGATTTTAATTATATTTTCTTCCATCGCCTGCCTTCTTCCTCGCTGCTTGACTGTGGCCATGCTGGAAAAAAAAAAAAAAAAAAAACCAACATTAGACAAAGCGTACCACTTTTGACTTGTGACTAATGTCTTTTGTTGTACCTCAACAATAACCTGTCCTCCTTTATAGGACTAGATTTTACAATATATTGAGAAGACTATGAGATTTCAATTTCTATTCAGAGTAACAGCCTAGATTTGCCGCTTCCCCACGAAAAATAATAAATGAAGAATAAACCAGCATAATTCTTTTTTTTTTTTTTATGTGTTGGTGGAGGAGTCACTTTCTTCAATCGATCATATGCTTCTAAATTTAGAAAGTTATTCTCTTATTTAAAAGATTAGTTTAGTTAGTATGGAGAGTATTCATTCTAGCTGGTCAATTTTAAATTTTTTCGAAACATTTTAATTGATGAATGTACCGTATTGATTTAAGGAAATATTCTTTTAAAATCACAAAAAAAAAAAATCGTATCGATACGAGAAAATATTCTTTTAAAATCATACCAAAAAAATTAGCTTCAAAATATGCAAACTATCTCAATAATATTGTACTAATAAAAGCCAAAATTTTAATTAATAAAAATAATGTATATGTCTATGCTATTCTAATTTATTTTTTATGAGATGATATTATTTGTGATTTTGTAATTCAAAATTATTTTAATATAAGAATAAATAAATTAAAGCATGTGTGTTGAGAAATTATATTTCCTTTGTTGATAAAAAAGCTTCAAAAGGAGACTTTCTAGAATGGAATAACAAGCTTTGCTTTTCTTATTATATTGCGGTCCTGAATTTTGGATTATGTATGCTTAAGAAATAATTACTTGGTTGGACCCAAAAAAAAAAAAGTCATTACTTACTATGGCATAAATTGTAGTTTTTTTTTAAAAAAAATAATAAATTGTAGTTTGTTAATAGCAGTTGTTGCTTATGCAAACATGACATAGAATGCAGACATACACTAATGTGAAACCTATGCATTCGTTAAGGAGTTTCTTACTTTTTAGTTTGATTTTTATTTGTTAGCATATAAAAATTATTTTTTATTAATAAAAATGTCAAATAATTAGTGCCATAAATTTTGCACTACAAATACCCAACAACCTTCTCTTTCTTCTTCTTCTTCTCCGCCACTACTGCTACTGTTTCTGTTTATTATTTGAGGAATTTCTTTTTACCAAAAATCACCAAATGTTTTTTATTTTTTGGCATATAATATATATTTATGGTGGATTTAGTATAAAACTCAAACATTTACGAATATTTTTATAGTTTTATGTTTGTATTTTGGTGTGGAAGTTTTTTTCTATTTTGGTACTTTGATCCTTTCATTGAAGCAGTGCAGATCAGGATGTTGTTAAGTTGAAGATCTAGAGAATATATTCAGATTATATTCCAATTTAATTCCTTCATTGCGTTAAAGACGCAGATAGCTAATGAAGATTTTTCTTATTTTCACTGCAGAAAATTTTATACCATATGTTTATTTGTACTTTTTTTAGTATATTTTTTCTCTCTATAAAAAAAAAGTGAATATTTTTAGCATACTAATTGTGTTCTCTCATATGTTTTTCATTGATAAAATGAATTTTCATCTTTTGGACAAAAAAAGTCAAATAATTTTTTTATATAAATGCTGATAAAAATCAAATAATTTATTTAAGTATTGATATTGTATAAGAGGATATCACCCTTTTTTAAATCATATAAAAATTAATTTTAAATATCAACAATAGTAATTTCATAATGTTCTTGTGCCGAAATAACTATTAAAATCTAAAAGACATATTAAAAAAATATTTTTATTTTTAAAGAAAGCATGTTGTTGAGGTATTTTTTTATATATTTTTCATAGATTTTAAATTAATTATGTCAAATTTTCATAACATTTATCAATATTAATCAAAATTATCATTTTATCATGAGTATTGAAGAAGTGTGTACTTTTTATAGCCCACAACTCTTTAAATCTCTATTGGAAATAAAAATTTAATTATGTTAAATTATTAAAAATTATGTTTATAAGGAAATATTTTCTTATATTCATTGTGCTATTGGAGATAAAATTGATTTTCAAAGAAAATAAAATTTACACAAACTCAAAGAAACAAACTTTAAAGTTTTGACATTAGCTGTACCCATTATAAAATATAGCTTTTCATAATAATTTCTGTTAATTTATTTCAGTCTATGCATATTTTTAAAAAAATAAAGTGAATTGTATGTGTGTATATATATATATATATATATATGTAAATAAATAAATAAAAATGATGAGGAACCGAATGGAGTGGGGCCACCGAAAGCCTAACCAGTAACCAATAAAATAAAATGGCAAAGCTGGAAGAAATAGCCTATGCCAAACGAAAAGCATTTTTTAGTTGCTGTTGTTGGTTGTACCCAAATATTATTATGGGAAATGGTCAAATTGGTACCCAACTATACTCCCCAGTTCAAATTACTCCTTCATGTTAATTTGTTTCCTATTAGACACACTTTTCTCTGTTAGTTTTTTTTTTATTTTGAAATCACTTTTTTTTTGTTAGTTAAATAAGCACAGCTAAATCTTTTTCTTTAACCAAAACTAATCGTAGTTAATTTATATTCACCAGAAATATAAAATCCACGAAAATAGAGATTAATATAATCTAAAATAAGAAAAAATTATACTGACATTTTATAAAATAGAATTTAAAAAAATTAAGGAATTCAATCTTCTTCTTTTTTTTACAGTATTTTTCGAATTAATCCAGAAAAAAACTCATCAAGAAAAGCATTTTTTCTTTTTGGCTATAATTTTCATTTCGCTTTTTCTATTTTTTTTTTACATTCTAATTTTCCCTTTTGTCTAAGTTATTGTTCTTTCAAATTTTTATATATTAACGTACATTAATTCTATCATTTTAATTAATTATTTTCTTTGAAATTTTTCATTTTTTTCTTGTTTTCTTCTCATCATTTATCTAAAATCAATTTTTTACCTCAAATTTAAATCTTAGTCCACCTAAAATTACCTTTCTTGCTATTTATATGAGAAAATTTTGCAGCACTTTATACTTACAGGTTAGAATTGCTCTCTAATTTCCTGTTTTTTCTTTATTTATTGCTTTTTCTCTCTTTAAATAGCTAATCAAATGTTGTCCAATATTTTTCTTTATATAATTTTTTTTCAAGTTCTTGAGCCATAAGTACAACTCAATTAAAAGTTTTCTTAACTGTGATTTTTTTTTTACAAAATTTAAAAATAGAATAAATTATTGATATTTTTTAGGGTATTTAATTGAATGTAAAATTATTAAATTCTTAATCATTTTTAATTTACCTAGATCATGAATTTTCACGTATCTCAGAAATCCATTATCCCTCCACAGAAAAAAGAGACGGCCTTATATGCCATTCATACAAAGCAAATGGTCAAATACATTGCACTAAATCAACACATGTAAGATATGAATATGGGTTATCTTTCATTTGGAACAACAAGGTGGTGGTGGTGGCGGCGGCGGCAGCGGCAGCGGCGGCAGTAATGGCTTGTCGACATAACATGGTTATTCTTTTATTTTAGGTTACTTTTTACCTTTATTTCATTTCTTTCTACTTGTATAAAACTTTAAGATCTCATAACAATTTTTATCATGAAATCAAAATAATATAATACAAAAATTTTAAAAATAATTTTTTGTATTAGTTAATTTAGCAGTTATATTTATCCATATATACGGATTTTTACATCGATCTTTTCATTGATATTTTATTTACTCATAAAGGTACTAGTTTTGACGACGGAATGAAAATTCATTTCGAGTTTAGTGAAGAAAGATATAGAATTAAATTAAATTTGAACGCATAAATATATGGTGTTCATATTAGGTATACTTGACATTTAAAATATATGAACTTTATTCTTTTTCGGATTAGTTGAACGCCATAAAAATTATTAAATTTTTCTAAACTTTATTCTTTTTTATATTTTTATGTAGTCATTTTTACATATAGCCATGAAAAAAACTTGGTAACATATTCACATGAGTGCAATTTAACGGACACATGAGCATATGTTAAAAAAGGGTTTAACCTTGCATATAGTTAACTGAAAAACAAAAAATAACGAGGATCAATCTTGATTTTTTGGATTAGTTGAGGGAGGTGTTTTATTAAACGAAAAATTAGAAAAATTCCTCAAAGAAAAGAATAAATGAAAATAAAACCAGAAATAAATAAATTCTCAGTTGATCATTTCCATAGAAAATAGTAATAATACTTTCTCTTCTCTTCTTCTTCTCTTTTCTTCTTCTATTTCACAAAATTCAGAACCAAACAGAGAGGAAGAGATAGATTTGATTAAGGCCTAAACCTAATCATCACCACCACCACCACCACCACCGCTTATTGGTGTCCGTGTCCTGCAATAGATGCAGAGAGAGAGGATCTGACTGATCGATCTTGCTCTGTGTTTTTTTTTTAATCAAAAAATTTTTGTAGAGAAATATTATTTTTTAAAAAAAGAATAAGAAAAGGAATGGGAACGCTTCAGACTTGGAGAAAAGCTTATGGCGCTCTCAAAGATTCCACAAAAGTCGGTCTCGCTCATGTCAATAGCGATTTTGCGGTGCGCTACAATTGCTCTCGTCGTCTTCTTCGTTTTTTTTTTTTTTTTTTAATTTTTAATTTTTTGGTTTTGTTTCTTGGAAAAAATATATAATGGAGATTTTTGTTTGCTATTATTAGGAATTGGATGTTGCTATTGTCAAAGCAACCAATCACGTCGAGTGCCCTCCTAAAGAGAGGCATCTTCGAAGTCAGTTTTTTTCTTCTTCTTTATTTCTTTCGCTTTTTTTTTTTAATTAGCAGATCCAATTTTAATTTCTGTTTTGTTTGCTCTTTAAGAGATTCAGATTGATTTTTTTGTTTCTTGTTTTTTTGTTGTTGCAGAAATCTTGGTTGCTACTTCGGCGATTAGGCCTCGTGCCGATGTTCAATACTGCATCCATGCCCTTTCTCGCCGATTGGCTAAAACTCATAATTGGACGGTAATTTGATCAATTTTCATTGATTCAATACTGATTTCGCTTTCACTGCAATGCATCATTCCCTATGTCTTCAGTTCAATTCTGTAGATGCGCTGCCACTACAGACTAGCACCTGTTTAATTTTTTAGTCTGTAATGTAACATTGATGAGAAGAGGTTTCTGTTGCAATTTTTTTAGTTCTTATTGCTTAGAGTTATCCATATTTTGGTAGCAAATTAAGAGTGAGGTTTTCCACATTGTTTTTTGTTTGTTATCTGCACTAGCTCATGTTAGGCGCTTCATTAGAAGTCCTATTAACGTCTATTGCTTAACAGGTTGCATTAAAAACACTGATTGTCGTTCATAGATTATTAAGAGAGGGTGACCCTACATTTAGAGAAGAATTATTGAATTTCTCTCAGCGAGGACGCATCCTCCAACTTTCTAATTTCAAGGATGATTCAAGTCCTATTGGTACTTACTTTTCTTTATTCACTTCTAAGTTTTTTAACTTTGCAATAGTTAATGGCAATAAGTTCAATTTTTTTTAATTAACTAATAATTTGTCTTCCTTCTTTTCTCCTTTAGCTTGGGATTGCTCTGCCTGGGTACGTACATATGCACTATTTTTGGAGGAACGACTTGAATGCTTTAGAGTTCTGAAGTACGACATTGAAGCCGAGCGTCTTCCAAAACCTGCCCAAGGGCAAGAAAAGGTACCTTTTTTAGACAGTTATTCTACACTTCTTGGTGAAGATGGTAAATCACTATGAATAGTTGGCACTAGGCACCAATGGAAAGACTTAAAAATTCCTAGTGGTACTATATAATTATGTTGATGCAAATGCTAGAGTTAATGTTTTAGATACTTAAAGCTCATTGTGGAACTTCAAACATTATGGAAAAGGTTGAACAAAAGAGCCATGCCATCTTTTTGGTCTTGGAAGATGAAGAACCTGTCAACAATTCTTTCCTTTATTTGGAAGTGGCAATGTACTCCATTCAAATGAACTTTTTCATCTTTTGGGTTCATAGTTATTCAATATGGTAATAATGCACTTCAACAAAAAAACTGTGAGCTATCATTTGTTTCCTTAAATGAGATGGAGTGGAATCTAGTTCATATATGCCGGAGATATATGGACAATAAATATGCCTATACAAGTAGTTCATTCAAGTTTGCTTATGGTGGCTTGTTTTCAAATAGCTGTTCACATAATGGATTTTCATACGGCTAGGTAGTTCAGATGTGAGAACCTGTATTTTTTTCTTTTGCTTTCTCTGTCACATATCATGATGCAACTTTGCTAACCAAACATGCAAGGTAAAAGCCAGAAGTGCGTTTTTAAAGCTGATGCTGAATCTTGTTGGTTGCTCTGTTGGCTATTTTGGTATGTTAGCTTTTAAGTGATGTCCTTTTACTATTATTGTTTTCTTATAGCAGGGCTACAGCCGAACCAGGGAATTGGATGGTGAAGAACTTTTGGAACAGTTGCCTGCTTTGCAGCAGCTGCTTTATCGTCTTGTTGGTTGTCGGGTATCTATTTGCTAAACCTATGGAACTTTGTTCACCTTAATTTTTCTCTATATTATTTCTTATTATATTGCATTGGTATGTGAAAATTTTATTGGTGTTTCGTTTGTCTTTACAGCCAGAAGGTGCAGCTGTTGGTAATTATGTTATACAGTATGCTCTAGCACTGGTATTTTTCTCCCTCTTTTTGTACTTTTCCTCTTGTAAATAATCCTGTGTTTCCCTTTTGATTTTGAATTTCCCAGTGTTTTACTTTTGTTGATGAATTTTTGCCATATTTGAGGCATTTGAAGCTCAACATTATATCTTAATAATATTATGGTAAATTGCTAATATTTTACTCAACTAAACCATTATTGTAGATTTGTTGGGTTTTGGCTGTATGCATCCTTTGCCTATATTCCACCAACTGAAATAGGGCAGCATCTTCGAAATACCTAGGGAAAAATATTATGGTAGTAAGAGAAAGAAAAATGGGGGTGGGGTGTGGGTATGGGTCTTGGGTGAATCTTACCTTAATGTAATTTAGTACTTCCATCCACATACTGGAAAAATGTTTCACCTAATTCCTGGTTTATTGCTTCCTATTTAGCTTATATTTCTGGAATGTGGCAATGTTAATATCATTTTTCACTCATTTTGGGCCAAGTTCCTTCTTTTGCCGACTGATGGATATAAAATTGGCTTCTTAGTTTATATAATTCTACACAAATATTGGTTCATATTTCATTTTATATGCATATGTATAATTCAATTTGAATAAATGGACTTGTATACTGAGTTTGAGCATTGGAGACAAGGACATTGATGTTTTGGGTGATAGTTGAGAGGGGTTGATTAAGCTGGCTAGATTATTCCAATGGGACATTATTGGAGCTTGAATTTTGTGTTCCCCTTGTGTATATTATAATTAGAATCAGAATTAAGTTGATGCCAATATATGCTCTTTTCAGGTACTGAAAGAGAGTTTTAAAATATATTGTGCTATTAATGATGGAATAATCAATCTTGTGGACAAGGTAATTTGGTTTATTATTTTAATCATCAAGCAAGAATTTCCTTGTTTTAATAGGATTAATTGGATGGTTCTGAAATTAAATTTTTCATATGTTTGCAGTTTTTTGAGATGCCAAGACATGAAGCTATCAAGGCCCTTGATGTCTACAAACGAGCTGGCCAGCAGGTCATATCATGAATGAATTTTTCTGATGACAGTTTCTGGTTAAATGCTCTTAGTTGGCAACTTTGTGTCTGCTAAAATGTTTTTTTTTTTTAAGTTTTTTTAGAGATGATAGAACTAAAGCCTCTGCAGTTAAGACTTTTGTGTTGTTAGTATTGAGGTGTTCTGTTTCTTCTTGCAGGCCGGTAGTCTTTCTGATTTCTATGAAGTTTGTAAGCGATTGGAACTTGCTAGGAACTTCCAGTTTCCTGTTTTGAGAGAAGTATTTGATGCTGACATGATTTAATGTTTTTTTTGGTTTTATTTCTTCTGGCTGTCAGTTTAATTTATAATTGTTCTCATTTGTAGCCTCCGCAATCCTTTCTAACAACCATGGAAGAGTATATAAAAGAGGCACCAAGGGTTGTTTCTGTTCCAAGTGAGCCATTGGTCAGTACAATTTCCATGATATCTTGGTTAAGTTATTTGTTGCAGTAGCACAAATTTAGAGTTTATCTTCTTTAGTTTCTGTATAAGTTTTCTAGCTTAATCAGTGTAAACTTGCCGGGGAGTAATTGAATGTTTCACCCCTGAACTGCAATTTCTTCAAGAAAACAATGAAAGCTTTACGGAACCAATTTTAGCCAATCAAGGGATAGATATTTGAGGTGTAATGAATGTGAAGTTTGAACATCTACAGATTCTTCACACAGAATTAAGAGGGGGCAATCTCATTTTTCCTGGCTTGCGAAGGTATATTTTTAGGTGCTGTATATGTGCATGCTCCCAAGGGTGGAGTCCCAAATCTAAACCTCTGCTCAAGAGATATTTACCACACTGTCAAGGCATGTATGGAATCTTGAGATGTAAGAAGCTGAGTGGTACTATCCTTCAGGTTCAGGAAATCCTTGAGTGCGTCGAAAATTGGATCCGTATTGGAATTTGAATCTCATCTTAATTACAGCATATATTTTCTTAGGAGAAGCTTGAATACACGAAGCTAATGTGTGTTGGAAGGATTGATTATCTGCAAGAGAGATTTAAATCAGATATTTGCCCCAAGGATGGAATGTGATCAAGGAAATGAAGTTTAGCAACATTAAATATTGTTAGCCTGGCCATTAAGGCAGCTATTCATCATGAGGTTGGAGTTCTTGGCAATTAAAGAGCAACATGCTCAGATCAGAAGTGTGTGGGTGGTGACAGAATGTCATGACTGGAAAGCTGCTTGAAGGATGACAATTTAATTGAAGCATTTGTGAATTGTATAGTCAATTTAGTCGAAGTATGAGGAGAGGAAGTTGCTTAAGATGGTTTGGCAGTCTGAAAGTGAGGACCACTTTCTTGACCATTATGAGTGGTGTAAGAGCAGATTGAAGGAGGGAGAAAAATGAACATTAGCCGGGGTGGTAATTTAAGGATGTTATACTCTTGATCTCATCATGTCCCTGGGCAGATCTAAATGGTAGAAAAGTTGTATAATGTTACACTTAGTTTTTGTACTCTTGTATCCCTTGTTATTCATGTCTGTTTTAGTTTCTGTACTCTTGTATCCCTTGTCATTAACGTCTGTTAATTAGTTTTCCTTGTGAAGAAATATCACTTTTAAAGGATGCTGAGGACTCGTATGTTGTTATTTTAAACAGCTTCAATTAACATACAGACCAGAAGAGGCTCCTGAAGAAACTGAAGACACAAAATTACCCGATGAACCCGAGCCAGTGCCATCAGATGATGTTGCTGTTGCCAATGTTGAGGTTACTACTCCTGCTCCTCCCACACCACCTCAAAACCACATGGATACTGGAGATTTACTGGTAATTTCTCCATTCTCTGTTGAATCACATTGGCTGATGGATCATGGAAACATAACCTTTCTTTTCAGTTAACTTCTGTTCTCTTTCCTCTATTTTGGTTGTTACAGGGACTGAACTATGATGCACCTGATGCATCTGCCATTGAAGAAAGAAATGCATTGGCTTTGGCTATAGTTCCAACTGAACAGGGTATGTCTGTTCCTTATTTTGCTTCCTGTTCTGTCATTTGTGTTATTCTGTGATCTCTGTTTTTTTGTTATTTATGGGAGTGGATTCAATTTTTTGTGCTGCAGATGCTGCTCCAACTTTCAATGCTAGTGCTGGTCAAGCAAAAGATTTTGATCCTACAGGATGGGAACTTGCCCTAGTTTCCACTCCAAGCACCGACATTTCTTCAGTTAATGATAGGCAATTGGTAGGCTTTTTTTTTTTTAAAAAAAAAAATAATGCTCTAACTTCTGCTGCCTTACTGCATGTGGTTATCATGTGAGAAAACCGATCAACATTATCTACGTTATAAATTAACAACTATTCTCTTTGTTGGTCGGCCATTATGTGGGGTTGTGCCACAATTCTACTTTCGCCAAGATGCTTGCTTGCACTATGTTGACAGTGTAACATACAAGGAACTGTTACAATTTAGCAGCAGTAAGGGGGGGGGGGGGGGGGGGGGAATATATATATTAACCGAGATGAAAAAACTGAAGAGTCTAGCTGTTTAGGTTTTGCAGTTCAGTACCTTGTTCTGATATAGTTAAGGTGCCATTTAGGTATACGGTTTATTACACTTGTGAGAATGTCAAGGTGTTTGACATGGCAACAGGAATGTGGACTCTGATTAGGACCAGCTGTAGAAGAATAGTTATAGCCTAGATTTTTAGAAAGTAAATGATGCTTCTATCAGCTAACATGAGACATTTTTGTTAGCCCTAGTTGTGGATTATGCAGAACATAATTTTGGACGAACAATTATGGTTGAAGTCAGCCAGCATATAGAATTTTTTCAAATCCAATGGAGCTATATCCGGCCACTGATATTTGGGACTATGATTCTTGATTCTGGATTCCATTTTTTTTTTAATCTTTATGCGTAAAAAAGGTTTTAAATTGATTTGAAAATGACAAGGGTTTCATTTGTCTAATGTAATTTATTGCTAATGATTGTTAGGCTGGTGGATTGGACACACTCACTCTTCACAGTTTGTATGATGATGCGGCATATAGAGCTGCCCAACAGCCCGTTTATGGAGCTGCCCAACAGCCTGTTTATGGAGCACCAGCGCCAAATCCATTCGAGGTTCAAGATCCATTTGCTATGTCAAATGCCATTGCTCCTCCCTCTGCAGTTCAGATGGCAACAATGGCCCAACAGCCCCCAAATCCTTTTGCTCCATACCAGCCTACCTATCCACCACAGCCACAGCAGCAGCAGCAGCAAAATTTGATGATGAGTCCTGCAAATCCTTTTGGCGATACAGGGTTTGGGGCATTTCCTGTGAATCCTGTTACTCATCCTCATTCAAATAATCCATTTGGAAGCACAGGCCTTTTGTAATCACGTGTTTGAACATTTGGAAATTGTAATCTAGGGGATGCAGTTGGTTTTTGTCGATTGAAAATGAGTAAGGCAACGTGGTGGGATAGGTTGTGAGACCCACAAGATTGATGGTTGCGGCATGAATCATGAGTTGGTTTGGGTTGTAAAAGTTAGCAGCAAGTGAATTAGTGTATTATGTAATACCTAGTTGATACGGATCATAATAATTGTAAGTGATTTTTTTGTTTTTATTTTTTTTATTTTTTATTTTTTGTCTTTTGAAAGATCTGTCTGTTTGATTAACAGCAGTACAGTTTGAGTAAATAATTTCAACGAGTTCTGGCTGTAATGGTGCTAGGATAGTCTTCTGTTCTCAATGAACAAGATAATAATAATAAATAGAAGTGAATTGTAGAAATAAGCAAGTTTCACTTCACGTTTTAGAAATAGAATAAGGCTAAAATATCTTCGTTTCGAGTCTCAATTGCTAGGATTCTATTGAGAAATGCACCTTGAGGGTATTCAATGTTCTTTTTGAGATGAATAAACTAAAACCATTTCAGCAATCTGTCTTAAAGTTATTTCCTAGTCCCTTCATTTTTTTTTATTTATTGCCTTGTTTGGATTGGATACCTAATGTTCTTTTTGAATTATGCATAATTTGGTGGGTTCAGCGTTCGGTGTTGCTGTTGACTAACATAAAAGAGAGAGTTCCAAAGCATAACATTTGTCATGTGCCTGTTTTGAATTGATTTACGCTTTTATCATTTTGTGGCCCTACTCACTGCTCCTTCCGAGTGCCAAAATGCTTACAATGCATTGAATTTTACCATCATATCCTTTCATTTCTTTTAGATTTTAGGATACTAACAAATTCAGTCCTATTAGTGCTATGGCTTTCCCAATTTAGTCCTATAACTTTTTATTTTTAACAATTGAGTTCAGTAAATAATTAAAAAATTACCCGTTAGCCCTACTCTGTTATCTCTAACGGAAAGTGTACATGTGGCTGGAAGTATGCCCATGTGGGCAATGATGTCATCCAAAATGTTGCCACGTTGGACTACCATGCCACATAAATGCTATGTAAGATTTCCACTAACAATTAAAACTTCACATTCTATTCATTGTACAATTGTTTGACAAAATTCACAATCCTGTTTTTTTTAATGCAATCCCACCATTTGTTTTGCACTACAATTGATGCTTTCAGTGCATGCATATGGCAATATAGCTAGCCAACTTCACTTTAGGCTGCCATGTTGATGCGAGTGAGCAGTAGTTTTATATATCATAGACTTGAGAGTTTTTTGTATCTCAAACTTCAAAACTACAAATGAGGGCAACTTGTTGAACAATAGGCTCTACCTGGTTTGTGCTTCTAGTTGTTGACACATGCAATTCTATGGGAATTTAGCTTAGTGATTGAGCTTAAACTTGTAAGCACTGCAATCGCCAAGAGGAAAGGAGGCATCAGAGAGAATCCGTGAGCTCTTTTATTTCTGTACCGTGGATAATTATCTCGATAAAAAGGAACAATGTCATGCAAAGTCATGCCTATCTTATTTGCTTTCTTAACTAAACCCCATTTGTTGTAAGGTTCACCTTCTTTGTGCATTACATGAATCTCACCATCCTCCTCCTTCAACAACACTTTGGCATTAAATAAAAAACCCTTTACCAATCTCTTATTCAACTAGATTTGGCAGTAGCTATCCTCATGATGATGGAAACCAATATGAGGAAAATTATACACAATCCAATTAGACCTTTGAGTTCTCAAGAAAAAGTGTCGACTCATCTGTTTTGCATCCACACTATACAGTACCGAGCAACCCCTTTCTTTTAGTTCCCTCACATTTGCTACTCAATTATTGTACTTCCTCTCTATGTTCTCTTCCTCAAGAGATAAAATCACCACATCAATTTCCAATTCTTTTAACAAAATAAGAAGAACCCATGAACAACCACTAACAAAGAAGATAGAAAACAATGCACATATGAATTTTAAACTTTGACTAAAAAAAATCAAAGAACCCCATGATCAAGAAAAGTAACAAAAAGAAAAAGAAACCTTTAATGTAAATAGTAGTGGCAACCATGTTATGGGCAGAACCAAAAGCTTTAGCCAAGCAAATAGAGAAAGATAAGTTACCATCTCCAAACAATAGCATTCTATTCCTTGATGAGTAGTGTCTTCTCCATTTCTTTGGCTCTTCATCATCATCATCAGTGATTTTTTTCAGATTCTTCTATTGCCTTTCCCATTTGGGTTTTGATCAGTATTATTAAATGATCAATTTCTCAGCAGCTTTACTTTGGCAATTGGCGCAGAGGGATTTTCCCCCCATATCTTAGAAACCTTAACACAATTTGAAAGTGGAACTCCAACGTGGCACAAAAGGATTGTTGGTGCTCACGTGGCAATCTTGTATAGAAGAAATTGACTGACAT
Source organism: Mallotus repandus (assembly GCA_949671775.1). Classification (NCBI taxonomy): domain Eukaryota; kingdom Viridiplantae; phylum Streptophyta; class Magnoliopsida; order Malpighiales; family Euphorbiaceae; genus Mallotus; species Mallotus repandus. The sequence continues at coordinate 18,762 of CATIWM010185089.1, forward strand.
CAGCGCCCACATGTGAAAGATTCGTGCCACGAATACGGGTTCTGTTAGAGATAACAGGCTAGGACTAACAAGTAACTCAATTATTAAAAATAAAAGTTATAGGACTAAATTGAAAAAGCCATATAACTAATAGGACTGAATTTGTTATTATCCCTTAGATTTTTACAAGCAAATTTGCAATTGGGTTGATCAAAATCTACCCATCGTTGTAATTGTGTAAAAGGAATGGTAGTAGATGATCTGGTATATTGCATGCAGGCAAGCCAACAGATATATATATATATATATATGACTAAAAACAAACAAAAAGAAAAAGAAAAAACCAAATGTTGAGTATGCTGTGTTATGAAATAGAAGCAACTCAAATTATCATCTTGCTAGACATGTAGCCTAAATATCAAGATTGCTTGCCTTTAAGTTTACAATAAGTGCCTGCTCATCTTCATCTTTTTGAGGGCAGCCATGCTTGCTCATTATCCTTTTAGTATGAACCCAAGCTCATCATATAGTATCACAACACGTGCATCTGTATCCTTCAAATGTCTCAACAGTCATGAATGCATGTTTCTATATCATTATGGCCATGGTGTTTAAAAAGATTAAGCATTATCTAGATTCAAAATTAATGCATTTGATTGAGAAGATTATGAGATTTTAACACATATTGTTGTGTAGTATATATAATTAAACAAAAAGTTGATTTTTTTTGCTCTAAAAGTTAACGATATATTCAATTATTAATTTAGATATGCATCAATTATTTATTTCTTACATTATATATTAATTAATGTAAGTAAATTTTATTGCCCATCGGGACCAAAAGGTTCGGATTCAATTCCTAAAAGTATAAAATAATTTGAACTAAAAAAATATATAAATACATAATATAGTTGCATAATGATATTTGTAATAGTTGTTGTTGTACTTAGTGTTTGTAATAATTAATTTGACAAGTCTTGTAATTGTTGTAAAGGCCCCTATCACGGGTGAACAAGATAAAAAAATGTAAATGAATCTCACTAAAAAAAGTAAAAATAGATATGCACATGTAAGAAGGAATCATTTATATCAATATTAGTTTGTGCAATTCATGTGAGGATTATAATTAAATAAAAAATTTATCAGAATGAGAGATGGAAAACAGAAAATCATATGCCCACCCCACAAAACTGGAGCCTTCTTAATAATTTAGCAAAAGAGAAAATAATAAGGAAAAGAAATGAGTTTAATTTTCAAAGCCAAGGAAGGGGGAGCTAAAGGCAAAAAAGAAGGAGCAAAGGGGGAAAAAAGAGAAAAAGAGGATCAAATATATGTATATAAAGCAAAAGAAATAATAGAGGGAGGAGGGGGATATGTATCATATTCATATATGTGGTTATAGGATGTCCCACCTCTTCAAAACCCTCTCAAATCACCATCATTACAATGGCATCGCCTCCACATTTTGAGTTAATTTTTCTTCCTCTTTTTTTACTTATTTTTTAATTAATAAAAAAGATAAAATAACTTAAATATTTATCAGTTAAATAAAACATTTTTTAACCGAGATTAAAATTAAATTTATAAATATCAGCGCAATTCAAAATTTATATTTTAAAATATCTTAAATAAAATAGACTTTTAAATTTTTTTAATTAGTTATTACAAATTGAAAATAGAAAAATTTTAATTCAGATTTTCAAAAAAGGACCGCAATAGTGTTAATATCTCTCTTGTTCTACTCGTTTCTCATTTCTTTTAATTACTCGGTACCACCAATCCCCATTATTCATCACTACAGATTCACAGCTGTTAAGTATTGTAAATCATCATTGGATACTCGGATTTTATGAACTACCCATGTATCAACACACACAGGGTAATATATATATAATTCTAATGTACTATAGATTATTCTTTTGTAGTATGTATTATTCTTGTGTTGGCTTTTGTTGTTGAAAGGTAGAAAATTATGTGTAAAAGTTTCCAATGCTTGCAATTGCCGCAGCATTCTTTCCAGGAAATAGCTGAAGAAAAATGTTTTACTTTCACTGTTCGAAAAGAGAGAAAAAGACCACCTGCTGTCGACTAAATCCCGGAATTGTTATCATACATATATAAACGGCGGAATATAAAATTTTACCAGAATTTTATTCAATTATTTTATATTATTTTTTGATTTTTATTTTGTTCAATTTCATCTTTTAACTTCTATTTTTTTATCTATTTAACCTACATAATTTTTATTTTTCACTGATTTCACCTTTTAATTTCTATTTTTTACATATTTAAACTCAGCGCGAGTTAAATACACACATTTATCTAATGTGTAAGAATGGTTAAATAGATAAAAAATAAAAGTTATGAGGTGAAATTGAATAAAATGAAAGTTGATTGGTGATATAGAATAATTAAGTAAAATTTAGGGATAAAATTGTATATTTGGCCTATTTAGATTCAGGCTTTTCAAGAGTTAGTCTAGAATGATTTTTTTTTAAGTGTTTGTTTCGCATTGCATAAGTTTAAATTTTTTTTACTTCATTTAAAAAAATAATTGAAATGCAAAAATTTAAGAAGATGCATACCATTCTTAATTTGGAATTGACCATTGGCAAAGTAATTAAATTTATTATTTACGTAAAGATAAATCATGTAAGATCACCATCATATTAATTATAGATTTTTCATTTTAAATTTTTTTAATTTAAATTATCGATATTCAGAGTTTACTGAACTCTAATTAATTCAGTTTAATCTTAATAGAACCACAATAGCGGCAAAAATCTCTTAACAACTAATTTAACACGATTGATATATCCCAACTCAAACCTGAAATATTAATTAAACAAAAATAATTTTTTATCAGCTAATTTTAACAATTGTTGACGAATTCTTTTTGGTGATAACTTATTTTTAAAATTAATAATGAGTAGAAAAGTATCATTTCAGAAATGATTTTTACTAATTATTGTTAACTTTGAATTAGCTGAATTTATTGAACATTGGTGGAGTTGTTGAACTATGCCATGTTAACCTGAAATGCAAAGCTCTTAATTATAAGAAAATGGCTTTCTTTCTTTTCATTCTTGATGGATACTTATATCACTCGGTCTATTTCTTGTTTTCAAGGAAAGAAAAAAAAAAAAAAAACGATGCTTGGATAATTGTGAACATATCTGCAAGTCTCTATGAAGTTGTTGGTACTTCATTGTATGAACATATGGGTGATCTAATTTCTGCTTAAGATAAGGATGTTTTTTATGACACATGAATTTGTGGGACATAAATTTATTATGAGAATATATTTCTTTAACAATATATAAAAATTATATTTTTAATTAAAATAAAATAAATAAATTACTACTAATATTTTTATAATCAGATTATTTTAAAGATAAAAAAGAAATTATTGAATGAAGCACATTACCCACCAAATTACAATTTATAATAGTTACATAAATTCGATTAAAAATCAGTAAGAAAATAAATTATATTTATATATATATATATATATATATGTTGTATTTTTTATAATTATATAGCAACACAACACATGCCAAAATCCAGGAGAATAAACTACAAAATAATAATTCAAGAACCCCCATAAATTTTCTCTTTCTCTCTCTCTCTCTCTATATATATATATATATTTGTAATTATATAGCAACACATGCCAAAATCCGGAAGAATAAACTACAAAATAATAATTCAAGAACGCCCATAAATTTTTTGGTGGCCTAACATCAAAAATTTCCACAACATTAATTGTAGTTTGGAGGAATTAATAAATGGTTTACTCCACTGTTTTTACCAGTTAAATTTCACATCAGTGACAAAAACCTACATTGTACTAAATTAAAAACATATAGGTAAACATGCAACTGAATTATTATTATAAAAATAAATTTTAATATCATAGCCAGTGATTTTTTTTGCTATCAACATCAGTTAAAAAACGTTGTTATTATGGACTTTAATGACAATACTTATGCAGGTTAAACACAGGTTACTTGACTTATAATTATATTATAAATACTAATCCAAGCTAAAAGGAAGATATCAAAAATTTGCTTTTGTAAGTTTTTTAGGGCGTTTACAATATTTTAGATTTTTTTTTCAAATAGTAAAAATATTTACAGTATAAACTACAAAAGTTCTTAGATTTTACCATTTTTATTTTATGTAAACTATAATTTTTTTTTTTGACATATATGTAAACTATAAATTAGTCACAGAATAATCGTAAAATTTATTTTGAATTTTTTTCTTGCTTCATGGGTTTAGTTGGTGTTGGTGTTTAAATTATTCTATAACTTAGATCCACGTCACGCATTTGAATATACATTTGCAAAAAAATTATATAAGAAATCTATCCACATCCATGTAGAAAAAATTATAATATGCTATGCCTCAAATTCTTTTTTGTAGAAAAATTTCCCACAAGAGTATAATTTTTTGTCTAATTAATTTGCTATCAAAATCATTTTGCAACTTCATTCATGTGTGTTTCTATATGAGTCCTTCTTCAATACAAATGTGTATTTCTATACAAATGCTTATTATGGTATTGATACATAATAATTAAATAAAAATTAATCTAACGGTTCTAATTTTATTTATATAAATACAAACGTTTGTACTGCAGCGCACATATATATATAATTTATGTGACAAAGAAAAATCATAATTTTTGAGAAAAAAAAATCAGTTTGAACAAGATATGAAACATAAATGAATAAAAAGATTGAATTAGCCTAAATTTCAAATCAAAATCCTTAATCTTATATTTTATTTTGTTATGTATATAATTTTCTCCATGAAGACCATTTGCAGCTTCTAGTGGGCATTTTCTTTTTATAAGGAAAAAAATAAAATAAAATAGGAGGGATCACCTGTAATGCAAATATTTTGATGTTTCCTTCACGGGTTATGCAACCTTTAAAATTGGTACATTTAAACAGTGCTGTTATAAGAAGCAAAATGTAGACTGGGTCACTGGATTTCGACACTTCAACCATCACCAATGCTTATCTCAACTTCTCAACTGAACAATAAATCAGGATTTTGCATTTTATGCTTTACCCATAAACCTCTCTTCTCTAATTCACAATATTTGATGACTTTCTTATATAAAATAAGTCCAATTAATTAAGCAAGAAATGGAAAAAGAATCCGTCTTTACTGCTTAATTCGTATTAGTTTATATGACAAGACATTTAAAAATGAATAGATGTCTTTTTGTAAATGTCCGAAATAAAGTAAAAGGGCATTATTAAAATGAAATGAAATGAAATAATAATAATAAAAAGGGACCCTTAGTATAATTATAGTAGAAGATTAAGCAATATACAAAGTGAATTTGGTTCGATGATATCTGGTATCTTTGTAGCTAAGTTAGTGTATGAATTGATGCCCTCTTCCAAGGTCCAAGGGTCCCTCCAATGGCACTGTGGTGACCATGGCCTATCAGTGGTCGGTAAGGTCACTGAATTTGAAGATTCATGGGCGCATGGCACATTTTTTTAGACCCTTCAAACAATTTGTAGGGCCAATTTTAGGTAAATAATTCAATCTAAGTGCACAATTTTTTTTTAATCAGCATTATATTAATTCTTTTTTTAAAAAAAAATCCATGCTTTCATGAATTAATATATAATGTGACTCTTATGGGAATTAAATCAAAATTGTTTTTTGGGTCAAAAATTGAAAGTTGTAAAATAATAAAGGGAAAGACAGACTTGATCAAACCTTGAAAGAATGTTTTAGCTTTACAGTTTATCAAGAAAGTTCAATTCATCTTTAAAATTTTATTTCATTTTTTCAAATTACATTGTTCCGAGAGATTTAAAAATGTATATGCGATTCATATTTTTTTAATGGGATTTAAATTTTATAACTTTAAATAATTCAAATATGAATGAGTTAGAATTAATAATTAGAAATGAATATATTCTTTAATTATGAAATTTCTTTTGTATCAATTTTTTTAAAGTGAACTCAGCTAGCTGGAACACAATAAATATTTCAATTTTTGAAATTGAATTAAAGAAGAGAGGGAGAGGGAACATAATCATCTTTAATTAGTGGTTAATAGATTTCACTTAAGGGTTGGGATCTTCATAGATTAAAAAAAAGAGAAAAAGATAGTAAGGCAAAAATGAAACGTCAAATACTATTTCATTAAAGCAAAAGTGAATTGAAGGGGCAAAGCACAAAAGTTTTTTATTCCTCTTTTGAAGTATATATGTCTATAAATTATGCAATATTTTTTTTACGAGAAATTTGATTCGAATGAAATAAAATATTTTGTAATATTTTAATTATCAGACTAATAATGCGGGTGCATATAATTTATTAAGAGAAAGGGTAAGTAAGTTTATGCCTAATTTTTGAAATTAAATTAAGCAATTGCTTGGCAAGATATATAATTATAAGAATTTAGAAAACTTAAAAGGAAAGGTGGGTTATGGGGTCGGTGTGTGGCGGTGCAGCCTCTGCCCAACCTAACCCATTTGAACTAAAAACCAATTGAAATTGTTCACCATTCCATCTTCATAATTCTTTCTTATTTTGTCAAAAAAAAAAAAAAAAGTTAACCTAATGAGATCATTTTCTTTCAAATTTATTGACTATAATTTATATAGGTCATAATTCGCTGCTTTCATAAATATGCAAATCGTGTTTATCATTATGAATTACTTTTTTAATCATGTTTACTAATTTTTTGAGATATATAATTATTGTTGATTAAAATTTTATCTCTAAAAAGTAAATTATATAGAATGCATGTTTTTCTAACCCTAATCTAAATGCTTACCGAAAGGTCTTAATTTTTTGAACCGTAAATTGAGAGGTAACGATCGAATTTTTAATGTATAAATATTTTTAAAAAAAATTAAATCATTAGTCTATTTTACTGTTGACAAAAAATTAATTTTTAATTAGATATAAAAGAGAGAATTTAGTTAATTCATAATATTGCATGTTTTTTATCGACAATATTAAGAGTATTCAAAATTTAATATTTAACTATTTATCTTTTAAAACATCAACGCCAAATAATTTTTTGGTATAATTTAAGTATTTTTTAAATATAATAATAATAATAATGTTATTTTGGAAAAATATAATTAAAGGATAAACTCATTGTTCTTTTTTATTGTTAATAATAGGTATTCTAGTGAATTCTACTTATAAGGATGGTGTCATGCAAAATTAAATTAATTAATATAATTATTTTTCAAAATAATAACGATATTGATCATAGGAGAATTTAAAAAGAAAAAGGAACTTAATACCACATGCATATTTGGTGCTTTGTATGATAATTCTAATGCCTAATGAGGCAGTATGTACATGTGGAAGCAATCAATCCATCCATCTTTTTTTACTTTTTCTCTCTCTCTCTTATTTATTTATTTATTTATTTTTAAAAATTAGCCTCATTTAAGGGTATATATATAATCAAATGTACAGTATGCACTCGATCGATTAGATCAATTTTAAGCTATATTATGATTGAACGGAATTTATTGAACTAAATTGAAAAGTTGAAATTTTAAAAAATAAAAATCAAACCAATCAAATAAAATTAAATTTTATTAAATATAAATTATTATAATATTTTTAATAAGTTATTATAATATTTAAAATTTAAAATATTAAATATTAAATTTCAATTTATTCAATTAATCAATTTTTTAAATATAAAATCAAATAAATTGAATTAAAATTTTAATTTAATTTTTTTCTGTTTAAAAAATTAAAAATATTAATCAAATAAATTAAACTGAACTAGATCGATTTAATCTTCGGTTCGATTTGCTTTAAAGGCTTGCACACCCCTACTCTAATGCTACCTAATCTAATAACTGGTAAAAAATAACATGATATTATCTAATTATTTTTTTGATCAAATATAATCTAATTAGTTTATGTAATATGTTTCTTTGTGTTAATATGAGATAAGAGAAAAATGGAGGCTCAAAAATAGCGTGATGAACTGGAGCATATGGCATCCTTAATTGGGCCCCGCAGTTAACTTTGAGGGTGGTCCACCAAAAACTCAATGGTGATGGTTGGTGGGCCACTCCATTCTGTTGATCAAATAAAAGAACCAGACTGGAGGGGCAGTAGGAATGGCCATTGGCCCCCCCACCCTGCCCTGCTCTGCCCCTCAAAAACATCATAAGAAAAAACAAAAATTGTTTGCAATCTAAGTAAACTTCACTCTTTTTTTAGTTTCCACTACAAACCAAAAATTTCTTAAAAACCTCAAAATATGCACTTAAACTTTAATCTTGCTTTTACC
>CATIWM010185129.1:0-13582 GCA_949671775.1 Mallotus repandus
GAAAACCAAGTAATGGGGTTTCATTTTGTTGCCATTTTATGAACTACAAAAGAATAGAGCTATCTTTTCTCAATAACAGCAAAAAACAAAATACACCACCCCATAGTATGGAGTCAAACCCATTGTGCCGCCACCAACATACACAGGCATATTAAAATTATGCTAGCCAGGAATGCCAATTTATTGGTAAAGTTGTGATGTCTGAGATTTGCTTATTTCAACTGGAATTGGCTGCAAGTAAGCTTGAAGTCTTGCTGATGCATATCAATATATATAGACAACTGGTAAAGTGTCCTCCTAGTTTGATTCCCTCCCAGAAAAAAGAGCGGGAGAATTAAAAACTATTCATTTCAACTTGAACTTGCTGCTAACTGAGTCATACGTCGGGATATTGATAACTGCAGAATATTGAGCAAACAAACTGTAAATAATCAAAGTAACAGCTAAGAAATAATGCAAAGAATTCTTACTAACTAGGAAATACCATCTCCATATGATGCCATTGTGAGAGGAGAAGAAATAAGCTTTTGAACCATTTGAGTAATATCTTGCAACGTAACTGAATCTACAATCTTCAAGAAATCTTCCAAAGGTTTCCTGTATTATGAACATTTTATTAAAGGAAATCAAACTACATGAAAAACTAAACAGGGAAGCATAGTGATATGATATAATTCAAAACAGTTAATCTGGCCAAGGCACAGTAAAGAAGTAAAGTCTTCCAGATCATAAGCTAAAACAGAAACAAGGCTTTGCCATCCATCACAAGATGAAATATTACGGAGATGAGCTATTCATAAAGACTTGCTAAACTTCATGCATAAAACCCATGCTATATGAAGGATTCAAGAATGGAAAAAAGTTTGGACTCTCTTCAGGGGAGAAATTTGAGGGAGCTAATAGGCTCACAAATTTACAAGAAAAACTCCTCTTTCCCCCCTTTCTTTGTTTCTTCTTATCAACATCAACAGAAACATTAGTGACATAGCCATTCATGAAACATCAATTTTCAATCTTCACATTGTCAATAAATTGGCATGAGAAAATAAAGGGTCATAAAAGGCCTAGTATATTTTGTACATTTGCATAAATGAGATAGCATTGTCTTCACTGTCCTGGAAGCCAGGAAAATGCAGAAAAAGTGATTTCAGATAATAGTAAAAATAAAATAAAAATCAGAAGATCTGTTGGTGCTTAAGACATCATAACATAGATGAATCGTGCCTTGGTCATACCTTTTACCATATGTCAAAATTTGTCTACCTATATCTTCTGAAGCAATCATCTGCAAAATACAGCTTACATGTTAGCAATAATCTTGATGCACGTAAATAGCCTCTTACCACTGTTGTTAAAATGTAGATTGGAAACCAAGAAATGGAAGAAAACATTTACATACTCTGGATTCCAAATTCATCAAGATAGCAGATTTTGTCGACTGTTTTGCACGATCTAGCTGAACCTGGTCAACTGCAAAAAGCAGGAAGTGAAGAATTACTTGCCAAGTCAAATGTAGTGCAGTGGATATAAGAGTTGCAAAGATAAGAGTCATGCATCACACCTGCACCTGGTGAAGCAACTGAAATAAGCTCATCAACTGCTATATCTATGGCTTTTGCTGCATAATCAGAACCCTGCACCCACAAGCATAAGCATCTTTAGCAGGGGCTCGTCTGTATATCTTCACCAGAAGTCCTAAATTCATGCTTGAAGCAGAGTAGTGAAAGTTCAATGCCTCAAAGAAAAAATTAAATAATTCAATGTGTTTCCATCTTGTAGATTTTACCTGGTTGTAAAATACCACCATAATTCAAAAATGACCTATTATGACTTTTAATTCAGCGAAAACTTAGAAGAGTTTGTTAAACAATCTAATAGTCAAAAGTGCTAGAAGATTGCAAAAAGAATGAGAGAAATTTCCAAACAAAAGAAAGTTTTGAAGGTTCTTGGCAGCAGCTTACAGTGGTAGCTTGGATACCAAATATGCCAGTGTGATGATAAACATTGCTAAATGCTGTGAATGATTCAATCTGTGGATGGCCATGCAAGACTCGTAGATCTGCAGAGCAAACCACAATCAATAGGAAATAAGAGATTTCATCGATATAAAGATAAAATTGTGCATCCATGCATTAATATAATTGCCAACAAATTTTATGCGCTTGAATCCTATCCCATAAAGGCAAAAGAAGAAAAAAGAAGAGATACAGAGAAAGCAATTGCAGCATAATGTAGATATCCCTGCATGTTGGTATATATGTTTGACTCTTGTCTAAGGCAATATTTCATCGAAGATCAAGCAAACCAGAGGAGCTTACATAGCCTTGAGTACATTCCTTTTCCAGGGCCACCAGCTGAGAATGCTCCACCTCCACCCATTAGTGTCTACAATTAAATAGCCTTATAATTATTTTTACCATTCAACTCAGCATCAAAATATGCAATATGAAAAGTAAAACTACATGCAAATTGAATGTAAACAAGCTAGCAATAACTGCAACAACAGAGTCATAAGATAATCAATTTTAAATACTTGAAGAACAGTCAACGTCATAGCACTCTTGTCATCAGTCCAGCCCTTAGGAAATTCAAATGCGAGAGCAAAGTGGATTCTGTGGTCCTGCAAGGAAATGTCAATTAACATCTCCAAGATGAAAGGATAAGATATGTAAAAAGATATCTATGAAAGATGTAGATATATACCCCTGAATCTGCTTGACAACGATAATCACCTCCTGTATAAATAGACTGTGGAACTGCAGTTCCACTAACTTTGGGAAGGTCAGACAAAAGGGGCTCTGCAATTGATACGAGTTCCTCATGTTCAACACCAGAAGCCGCAAGCACCATGCGAGGAGCAGTATAATTTTCCTAAATTTATCAAAGCAAACATCAATTGATCTCACAGGACTAACAGAAATAGACAACACTTATATTCTTAGAAGACGAATATATATATATATATATATACACATTTACATATACATATATACTTCAACTTACAGCTACAAATTCCTCCAAAATTGTACTATTCAACATATTTATTGCAGATTCAGGTGCCAAAAGAGGGTTTGCCAATGGACCAGAGAAGCCAGCAGAATGAATTGCTTCCAAAAGCAAGCCCTGAGGGTTTTTAGAAGCCTCACTAATCTCTGCTTTGACCTTTTGAAGCTGAAAAATATAGATTATCATTTATATAAGCTTTTCATATTTGCAATTTCAATAAAATTTGCAGCATATAAATACACATGCAACGCAAATTGACCTCTTCATCAACCTCCCAGTCAAGGAAGGCCGGATTCCTCACGCAATCAACAAGTAACTCAACCATCTCAGGAACATAAGTCTTCAGGGCATCATAGGTGTACCCCATTTGCTCCCGAGATGCTGAGGCTTGCACAATGCCCCCAATTGCCTCAACTTCTCGCATAACACGCAACTGGCTGCGGTTTTTGGTGCTTTTGAATGCCATCCTCTCTAACAAATGTGTGGCACCATATGTGGCTGGAGTCTCATAGATTGAACCACAGTTAACATATAACCCTATTGATGCTGCAGGAGTCTGGCATTCAACAGAATAAAGAAAAAAAAATTCCTTACTGAAGTCGCAACAGGAACAACAATAAAACCTTCAATAAGATTCTCCCTCTCCAGGGTATATAACATGGAAAAAAATGAAAATTTAAAAAAAAAATTCTTAATCCATACAGACCGGCAATGTCTCAGAGGCAATTTTCATGCCATTTGAGAGAGTTGTAATCTTGGTTTCTCCAGGTGCAACGTAATCAGGCAATGCTGGAGGGCGTTCAACTCCTGGAAGCGGAAATTCTAGAGGGAAAGACTTGGGCTTATCACCAAACAGCCAGCTGAAAATACCACCTGCAGAGGATGATGACTGCAACGCAGCAGCACTAGAACTTGCAAATCTTGCAGGTGACCTACTGATAGTATGAAACTGCAAAGGAAGTTCAAAGTAACAAAACAGCTCATTGCATACTCTAATAAATTTCTCGTCTATTGACCTTCTTTGGAAAAAAAAAAAAATTTGTTTGCAAGAATTCAATTCTCGTAAAATGCCTTGTTATTTTTAAAGTTTAAAGAATCGAATTATATACGAAACACTACCTTCCTCCAAACACTACAAGATTGACTAAACAGAAACCAATTAAATTGAATTCTTGCATCCATTTCTCACATTTTCAGCAACCAAAACAAAAGGTTCACAAATAATTCCATTCCAAAAAAAAATAATAATAATAGCAGATCTAGCAGCTAAGCAATCACTTAACCGCCGATTAAACAGGAAATAGTAGTAATAATAACACCAAATAATAATCAATAATGAATCGCTGTAAACGACATTGAATCAAAACAGCGACGACGAGAATTTCAGATTAAAACTAACCTTGAGATACCTAAGGCGTGAAGCTGCAACTCTATACATGCTGATGATCGATCGTCTGATTACAAACCCTAGATTGTATGTATGGACTTGATTGAGGAGTTTCTTTGTTATGTCTCCCTTTTCTTCGCTGCTATTGGGTGCTTCACAGAGCTGTGATTTTGGAGCTACGGTGTGCTTGATACAGAAGAATAATCTGGACCGTCCTGTTGATTTGATCTCATCCGTTAGATTGTTGCGTTTAGTTGTCACCCGTTTGATTGTCTGCTTTACTGACCGATCAACGGTCTTGAGGAAAATTGGTTTTTTTTTGTTTTTTTTTCAGGGGAGGGGGGCTGGAAAATCGAACCGCTCCCCTTTTACGTGCCATGCCGGATGGACCATCATCCCAAGGCGGACAGGCTACGGAAAATTGGTTTTTGCTTCAGAATTTCCAATTATTAATATTTTTTTTTTATTATCTGAGAGATTAAAGAGAAGAAGAGAATTGAACCCATAATTTCATTATAATATGTATATCATCTGAACCATTAGCATATATAAAAGAAGAACATTAATATTTTACTTTCAAATAACTTAAACATTTATTAACTGATAAAATAATTTTTAACTATAAATAAAATTTAAATTTTACACCTTATATTATCTTAAAAAATAGTGACTTTTAAACCACTCTTTATAGTTTTACTTGTGCATGAGTCATTTATGTAAGATTTCTTAAACTTTTGTTCCAAAAAAAATGTCTTAAACTTGCTAGGAGAAGTAAACTAATGAATATTTATATTCCAATATTATTGATTATTTAATCCAATAAAGTTTATGTTATTTATTCCATGCGTCATAATTTTATTTTCACTCCCATTATTAATATAATATCAAAATGGTGAGTATATGTCGCGTAAGAAAATTATGTATGTATAAATTTAAAGGATACCCCTGTGATTGTATCATAATTACTACTCCATTTATTTGTTTTAAAAAATTATTAAAAATTCACTCAATTTTAAAATTCATCAAATACATTTTTTTCTTGATGAAAAGTGTAATAATTTTTTGAAATATATTGTTAGTCAAAGATTAAAATGTCAATAATTATAAAAAATTTCAAAAATATCTTTAAATTTTTCAAATTTAGACTTAGTTTAATTCAAAATAAAATTTACAAATATTCTTAAAAATGCAAATACTTATGCATTTAATAACTGGCTTACATTTACACTGTTGCAACTACTAATTAATTTATTGGAATTGTATTATAACAGTGTAAAAAAGTGCATGATTTAAAAAAATAAATTAAGTATGGTATAATATTATAAATTTAATCAATTTTGAGGATAAATACGTATTTTTATGTTATTTAATTTTTAATAGAGATTTTTTTGTTAAATTATTATTTTAGTTTAATTTGATTTAATTTAATTAAATCGTAGCTTGAATTTTTTATTACTTTTAAATATTATAATAGTGTATGGAAGGCAAATAAAATTTTTGCAAAAAAAATGAAAATAAATTAATTAAGTATTGTGTATTACTATAGATTTAATAAAATGAGAATAAATATATTTTTTATTTAATTTTTTCAAAAAAATTCGGTAGAAGTTATAATTTTTAATGTAATTTATTTAATTTAACTAAAGTTATTTTTATTTTTAATATTATAGTAGTATAAAAGAAAAAAGTGAATGGTTTTTTTTAATAAGAATTTAATTAAATATGATATAATATTATAAATTCAATTAGATAGTGTGATAAATATATTTTTTTGATGTCATTTAACTCTTCTTTTTATGGGAGGGAGAAATTACTTGACAAATTTAAAACTGATGGGGTTTTCAATAATTTTTTTAACTAGAGGGATGAAGTAGTAATTACAATATAACCTCTTAAAGTAATTGTAATTGTTCTTAAATTTAATTTATATTGTGTTTGGATGATATAAGCATTTGATTTAAAATTTAAAATTTTAATTATAAAAATTTTAAACAATATATAATTAGATGGAGTCAAATCTTATATCAACCATTCAAAAAAGTTTAGACTGTATTTTAGTCTAAAGCTAGCACCAAAATATTCAACTCCACATTCCAGCCACTCAATGAGGTCAATTTGTCCCTCAAAAAATTAAGCAATTGATGATGTTACTAGAAATTGAGACATATTTCTATAATCCTTTTATTTATAAAAAGATCAAATAATAATGTATAGATATTTTTTAGTTAAAAAATAATATAATTAATGATATCTTAATTGAAATATTATAATTCAAAAAATTTTAGTCTGCAGTTGGGTGGTGGGCTGCTTGCCTTGAACCTCCTTCACACCTAAGGAATTAGTTTCTTGGATACCATGTAGGTCCAAAACATACTCTGCAAGTCGGCAATCTCTAAAGGTATGAATTAAAGCTTCATCTTCTTTAAAACACCTCTCACAAGTTTTCACCGTAGTTAGATGTCTTCTTGTTCTTTCAACATTAGTAAGGAGCCTATCATGCAGACAGAGCCATAAGAAAAATCGAATGTGTTCAGGCCCCTCCCAGTTCCAAGCTAACTTCCATTTAGCATGACTTTGGAAATCTGATTGAGCTAGCAAATGATCCATAGCTGACCGCACTGTAAATTGGCCACTTGAGGAGAATATCCAATAAGGAACATTTGGTCCATCAGAAGCATTTGACGGCTTAATTACTGTAATGTGATTAAGAATATCTACTGGCAAGAACATGTAAAATTTATTCTAGTCCCAGAGCCCCTCCAAGTTTACAAAGTGACATACCTCCAGTTCGATTAGCTCATCTGGTATGACTGAAGTAGCCAGATCACGTAGACAACTGTGGAGGTTAACCCAGCTATCAGTCCAAAACCTCACCGAAGTCCCGTCTCCCAAGCTCTAACCGACACCGTTTTTCAAAACCTTCCAATAATTGAAGATACCTCGCCAAAATGTAGAGCTATTACTGCGCTTAATACTGCTGCTCTCCAAAAGATTCCCATATTTAGAACGAATCACTTTGGCCCAGAGCTCATTAGGATTACAAAAAATACTGCAAGCCAATTTCATCAATAGAGCCAAGTTATAAAGGTGTGCCGGTTTAATTCCCAAGCCTCCTCTATCCCGATGTTGATAAACTTGTGTGCATGGCACTAGGTTTATTTTCTTGGCTTCAGAATTACAACCCCAAATAAAATTGCGAGCAACCCGATCCAATTGGTTGCAAGTTTCTTGAGGCAGCAAATTGGTGTGCATTACATAACTAGGCATGGCCACAACCACTGATTTGACTAGAATTGTTCTACCTACTAAGGAGAGTTTAGAAGAGTCTCAGCGGTTCATTCTGCTCTTCACTTTTTCCAGCACGTCGCCATACAGAGTAATACCCGCCCTTCCATGAATTATTGAAACCCCAAGATATCTGCCCAAGTTGGTTGAAACCGTGAAGTTTAAAATCCCATTAACTGAATGAATGCTTTCTGTGTGAGTATTTTTTGAGAAGAAAATTTGGGATTTTTTAGGGCTAATCATTTGACCTGCAGCAACACAGAAGTGATCGAGGGTCTTTTTGATAGTTAAAGCATTTTTACCATCTGCCTTGGCAAACAGCAGAAGGTCATCTGCAAAGAAAAAGGTGGCTTATAGAGGGGCCATCTCTAGTAATTTTAAATGGGTTCCACATATTATAAGAAACACCCGCATAGATAGCATGGCCCAACCTTTCCATACAAAGCACAAAAATATATGGGGACAGAGGGTCTCTTGGCGGATACCTCTGGTAGGAGAAAAGCTCTTAGACAGGCCCCTGTTCCACGATATTTGCATTGAAGCAGTGGTAATGCATTTCATGATTATATTGCTAAGACTCTGTGGAAGGCCAAGATCAAGTAGAGTGTCCAGAATAAAGTCCTAACTAAGCCTATCATAAGCTTTGGCCAAATCCACTTTAATGGTCATGAAACCCTGTTTCCCCTTTCTACGGTTCATTAAATGGATGGTTTCCTGGAGAATCACAATGTTATTGGTGATTTGTCTTCCTTGGACAAAGCTTGATTGCATAGGTCTGACCAACTTCAGTATGAGGCACTTTAGGCGGTTAGCAACAACTTTTGTAATAAGCTTGTATGTCACATTACGCAAGCATATCGGACGAAAGTTACCCCACCCATCCGGCTTCTCCACTTTAGGAATAAGAACAATATTCGTACGATTGAGGGAGACATCTAGAGGACCACCATTAAAAACATTTTCCACCATAGCAAAAAGATCATCACCCACCAGTTTCCAGTGCTTCTGGTAGAAGAAGGCATGAAAACCATCGACTCTGGGGGCCTTTGAAGGGTGCATATCGAAGAGAGCTACACACACTTCATCTTTAGTTACAGGCCTCACAAGCATGGCATAATCAGTCTAAATCAAATTTCGAAAGCAACCTATCAAAGCATAACGTTGGCTCGAAACCTGATCTGCAGTATAAAGATTCTTAAAAAATTTGATTGCATCCTCTCTCAGAAGATTATCATCGTTG
This sequence comes from Mallotus repandus, assembly GCA_949671775.1. NCBI lineage: Eukaryota > Viridiplantae > Streptophyta > Magnoliopsida > Malpighiales > Euphorbiaceae > Mallotus > Mallotus repandus. The sequence goes on from CATIWM010185129.1 coordinate 8,919, forward strand.
CACCAATCATTGGAAAGTTTGAGCAGCTTAATGGATCTTCGTTTCAAATTTGACGCAGCTCTAGCATGAAAGAAGGACGTATTCCGGTCCCTAAGGTTGGTCCAATCGCAAGAGGACTTCTGCTTCCAAAGCAGCTCTTCCTGGTTCAAAATATTGTTATACTCATCCAGAAGCTTACCTTCCAACTTCCTCAGATAAGAAGAGTCCCGCTTTTCTCTCGCCACTTGGATTCCATTAATGTGAGTCAGCAGCTTCTGTTTATTGCAGAAAACATTCCCAAAAATCTCGGTATTACAGTTCACCAGGTTCTCTTGCAAATTCAACAAATTATATTGAACAAGGGTGCCTCTCTTCCAAATATTCCGAACCAAATTATGCCAATGAGGATGCAAGATCCATGGAGCTAGGAACCGAAAATTTTTGGAGCCATTAGAAGAGACTTCACTGTCCAATTGTAAAAGAATCAGCCTGTGGTCAGAATTGATTCTTGGCAAATGGCGAACATAAGAGGAGGGATGCCTGTCCAACCAAAGGTCATTGCAAAAAAAGCGGTCAAGCCTTTCCTGAATCAGTCCTCAAACCCAAGTGAATTTAGGACCAACAAAACCCATGTCTCTCATGTCAGAGTCCTCCATCCACTTTTTAAATTTGTTGCATCTACCAATCCTGTGAGTTGAACCTCCACTCTTTTCATCTACCGTCAAAATAGAATTAAAGTCCCCTCCCACTATCCACGGTGACTTCATTGCACTTGCAATTTGCTCAATATGGTTCTATAATTTATCACAATTTGAGGGGTTCGGGCTTGCATAGACAGTCATAAAACAAATATGTTGAACACCAGAGTCGTCCACCTCCAAATGTACATATTGTTTGTTACTGATTAATACATGCACAACCATCTTGTTACCCCAAAGAACCCAAATGCCACTCGAAAATCCAAATGCTTCAACTCGAAAAGAGTTTGTGTATTTAGTGGCTTTGATTACTTGGTCAGCTTTCCATCCCCAAAATTCTTGGCTCAACAAGGACTATAATATTTGGACAATATAGGTTAATAAAGGACAACAAAGATCTTCGAAAATTCATGCTAGCTGCACCTTAGCAATTTAACATAAAAATTGTAAAATTCATAAAATAATATATAAAAGATAAGAAATTCGGAAAAACATAAAGAGGCTATAGGATTGCACTGCGTAAATTAAGCATGGACAACCTTCTGCACTCTATCACCATCCGCCTCATCAGGAGCCTCCAAGCCCAAATCATCTAGGGACACATTCTTGACAGACCCCCATGGAGCCTTACCACTTGGTTTTTTAATCTTCACTTTCCCTTTGAGGATAGTAACTTGTTTGGAGCCACCCAATTTGTTAGGATTGTTAGCTCTAAGGTGTGAAGGGCTTTTTCAAAAATGCTAACAGTTGATTTTGTAATATCCAGAGCATCAATCAAAGTGCAATGGACAACCATATCTTTAGAGGTGTCCAGAGAAGTCTCACTTAGGACAGTCTCGGATCTGGGCAAATTGGTTATATTACTAAGTGGCTTTGATATGGGCTGAACCTTATTTCCTGGTGTTACTACAGAAGATGGTGCAGTTGAGGAATTCATTGTTGTGGGTTGATCCACCAGACCTGGCCCAGAGTGTTTGTCAGACTTCCTTTCACTTCTTTTGTAGTAGTGAAATCCAGTTGGTTCAGCATCATTGACTTCCACCGACTTGTTAAGGCATCCCACCACTTGCGCTTCATCAATATCTTCTTTGGTCGCATCAGCAAGGACTTGAAACCCCACTCTACCTGGTTTGACAATTTCCTGAGATCTCGGCTTTTTTGGTTCAACTATCTTGTTCATAGTTCTGCTTCCTCTAACAGGCGCGTGCATCCAAGGCCCCAGACACTGTTCATCTGCTACCTTATCCTGTTGAACTTCCAGCCTCGCTGGAATCACCTCCATGGCCCTGCTATGGGAGCTTCTTTGTTCTTAAACCCACAATGCTCACTGTTATGGCCGTGGCGCCCACAAAGGTAACAAATGATAGGGAGACACTCATATTCTACGGACTGTACTCTGCCATCCACCTTTATACGAGACACGAGAGGTTTTCGTAGATCTAACTCAATAACGATCCGTGCAAACTTACCCCTGGACCCATCTTATGTGTTGTAGCCTATCTTCAGAGGTTTTCCAATCAGGTTCGCAATGGCTCGTTAGACATTATTGTGATAGTACTGGATAGGAAGTCCAGGAAAATGGATCTAGGTTGCAACGGTTGAGAGCACATTGTCTTTGGTATTAAACGATGAACTCCAGGGCTGAACCATGAGATAATTTCCGAGAACAATCCAAGGACCTTTAACTAAGGCATTAGAGTAATCTACCTCGTCATCAAATCGGACCATGTAGTAGTCATTGTCCAAATCAATGACTCTATAGCCATGGTTTGGATGCCATAACTCCTCAAGCTTCGTACACAGCGCTTGATATCCAATGCGTCTCCCTAGTAGCTTGACCATGGCTGTCTTCCTTAGTGATTATGCCATCAGGCCCTGAACTCGGTCAAAAAAATCGATCATCAAAAATCCATCCTCCTTTTCACATAGATCATCCTCTGCAAGTTCAATAGTTGTAACACTCTGACTATCAATTAGCATATTATGTTCGCTTCCATCATTCCTCAGCAGCTTGTCCTTAAAGAAAATCCCTTCTTGAACTGAGCTGTTTACAATGTTATTCTCCTCGTCTTTATTTTTCACTTTCTTCGTTGGTTGATCCTCATCCATTAGAGGAGGAGGATCCTTGAGAGCGCTTGATATTTTCGAAAGGGTCATTGTCTAGCCTTCTTTTTTTTCTTTGCTTCCTTATTGTATGATGATCAGAGCTGCAAGAGCTTATATATTTCATATGCATGTTCTAGCAGGATTTGTTGGGGATACACTCAGCTAGAGAATTTGTTTGGTGGTATAATGGGCACCTAGATTCTAAAAACCTGAATCTTGATTTGAAGGGCTCTGACACAACTGTTATTCTTGACCAAGTATCCTCTTTTTGGGATTAATTTGAAATTATGTCCTGAATATTATTATATTTAATCATAGTTGAGAAAATATAGTGCTAGAAGGTGTTGCGAAGGCCATATGTGGTCATTTTAGAATCCTAAGGCAATCTCCAACTCAAAATATATATTTGGTGTAAATTTTACACCAAATTTATGTATGTACATTATTTTATCTCAAACTTATAACATTAATTTTCACACTAAAAAAAATATTCTCTGTATATTTTTTTATATCTCTTATTATTTATTACTTTCTTACTTTTTATTATCTTTACAAATTACACTCATACTTTTTTTTACATATTCATCCAATTTAAATATTTTTAATATTTATTTATAAATATTATATAATTAAACATTATATTTATTTTAATCAAAATTTACTTTAATAATAAATTATCTTAATTCAAATTTTATATAAGTGCAACTAAAATTTAGTAAAGATAATAGTTAAATAATTATGTAAATTTTAAAATATAAATAAAAATACATTAAACTAATTTTATATTTTGTTAATTTAAAGGTAAACAAAATAAATATCATATGTATTACAAAGGAAATAAAATAATATCAATTGAAATTGGTATAAAATATTAAAAATGTAAAAGTATAGGACTATTATGTAATTTAAAAAAAGGAATATAGTGTTTGCTGCTGTGAGTAGTGCCCAACAAATTTGTTGCTGAAAATGGCGTGTGGTTGGAGCCATCTCCAACATCAAAACAACAATTTTAGAGTGTGGTTAGAGATAGCGTAACAGTGTGATAAGTTTTTTTTTATTATAGAAATGCGTGATGGGTAAATGTTAAATGTGCCCAGATTCCATTTTAATGATAATATTATTACTTTTTCTTTGACGAAAAAGATGAGGCTTCTTTTATTTACATGTTAAAAATGTCAAAATTAATATGAAAAGTGGGTATTTTGGTGTTAAATGATTAAAAGTTGGATCTATATTGTCCAATTGTATTAAAATTTTTGTTATATAACAAGTTTAAAAATATAATAAAAATGAATATTATCTGTATATTTTTGTAATCTTATTCGCATATGTTGAAAGTGTAAAACAGGTGTTATATCATCATTCAACATTTTTGAATATTATCCAAATATATTCTAAATCTTTTTCATATAAGTTGAACATGCAAAAAAGTGTCATATCATTATACAACATTTTTTAATATTATCATAATATTATTCGTATATGTTGAAATTGCAAAAATGTGTCATATCATTATGCAGCATTTTTTAATATCATACGAATATTTTCTAAATATTATTCATATATGTTGAACATGCAAAATAGGTGTCAAATTTATCATTCAACATTCTTGAATATTATCCGTATATTTTCAAAATTTTATTCGTATATGTGAAAATGCAAAACATGTGTTATATTCGTTATTCAGTTATATATATTTTTTAATATTATCCGTATATTTGCGGAATATAATTCATATATGTTGAAAACAAAAAAAAATAAGAATAAAAAAATAAAATATTTTAAAAAATAAGAATAACAGAAAATAAGCAAAAAAGAAAAAAAGAAAAAAGAAAAAAGAAAATTAAAAAATAAATATAAGAATAAATGAAAAAATGAAAA
>CATIWM010185136.1:0-19210 GCA_949671775.1 Mallotus repandus
AATAAATTTTAAAAATAATTTACAATTTAGTTCTAAACCAATAAATCAAATCCAATAAATCTAAATTCACAGTCTATTTTCATCATCGGGTCCTCTGTCGCATCCATGCTCTAGTCATCCCGAAATTGGGTGCTTACAGGATCATACAGCCTAAGTGTGAGTAGTCTGTAAAAATGGATGTAATGACATCTATTGGTGATGGAAACTAAAAGCGCCATAGCACTTGTGAATGTTAGGTCAAACGGACAACATCAGGGCTAACATGCAAAGCTTGGTGGGATTCTAGTGGAGATTTCTATTAGTTTATTTACATGGACTGAGTCGAGGATAAAAAGGCTAAGCGTTCCTTTAGTGAGAATGCCCCCCTATGACTAGAGTCACGAACTCCAATCAGTGAGTTTAGCATTCTTTTGATAACTCGGGTCGCCCCCTTAAGGACTTGGGTCACAAACTCTGGTCAAATGAGTTCGGCAAAACTACGAGTAAAGGCTAAAGGTGATAAATTTGAATCGGTCACCCTATGACTCATGTGGAATCATAGTGGATCACTTTCTGTCATTATCGGCTGATAGGGACCAAGAGTGCATGTGTGATTGTGTAGTGAAAATGCAGTGGTGAAAGGCTCTATATAATTGAGTATTATATAATGAGAAATAGTCATTTTTGAATTGACCTCTCTAGCCAGAGTCCCTAGTGGAGTCGCTACCGTGAGTAACCAAATTGATTTTGATTTTCTTCCTTTGCTATTTTTGAGACAGCTTTACTGAATGGGACATCCATTCCGTTTATGGGACAAGGACAATGGTTGGTCTTGGGGGGATGTGAGATGCTTTATATTTATGGAGTTGCCACCTGATTTTAAGAAAATCAGGAAAAGATGAAAGGGATGGCATCAGGTCACTCAACGAGTATCGTCCCGAGCAGAGATTCTAGGTTATGGGGATCGCATATACTTTTTGACTATTTCTTATTATAATACTTGATACATGGCTACCGCAGCACGTTAGTTTTGGCAATGACAATTGATATATGCATATTCACACAAGCACATTGATAATAACAGAAAGTAAGTATGATTATTTACAAGACTTTCCTAGTAAATACATTCAAAAAGGAAAAAAGGAGGTGAGAAAATGTAAATTTAATCCTAATCTAAAAAATATGCCTGCAAAACAGAGGTTATCAGCACTATGTGCGATTCCATCCATTCATCCACTCGGATAACAAGCAAGCGGGGAATACTCACTTAATTAAAAGAGCAAATATAGGCATAATTATGTGCATTTATAGGAATTATTATGACATATTTCTAAATAGTAGAGAAGTAACGAAAGATGTATGATTGCATCATTAGACCATGAAATGGAGGCTCTAGCTCAGAAATGTGAACTTTCACATTATTGAATGCATTTTGATGCAAAAATGATAATTTATTATAAGCAAAAATAAAGCAGAGATTATTCAATCAACATGCAAATTACCAGTCTCACCACATAATCACAACAATTTCTTAATCACTGGCGGTAATAAAAGTAAAATGCAAAATAGCAAAATAAACGTGCAAAAATGATTGTTTGGTCCTCAGATTCGACTGAGCTTATTTTTGAGTTTTTTGAAGCTTTAACTTCACGGGATTTTCAAGTCTTCCTTGTTGAGAGGTTGAAAAAGACGTGTAGAATGTAAATTTGTATACCTTTGAAGCGTGCTTTGACAAAGATGTTGGTGGGTTTGGTTCAAGTAGATATAAAAAATCCTATGAAAAATATAGTAGGTAAGCTAAAAGTGTATGAATTAGGACTCCTGAGTCTTCAATTTGACAGTGTTTTAGTGTATGCGTCTGCTTTTTGGCTCTCGCCCCTTTTAAATGAGAGATAGAGACCCCTATTTATACGAGTGATCACATGTCCCAAAGTGTGTGCGTGCGTGGTTTTAAGCCTATTGAGGCACATAATCACATGTTAGTACACGTGATCACACATTGTGGGCACGTGATCACGTGCTCTGATGCGTGCTCATGCGTGTTCTTGAGCTATTTTTTGGGTTTTTGAGTGTTTCTAGGGTTTTGGGACCTCTAGGATGCATTTTCTCCGACTGTTTCATCAAAATTGACTTTCAATTTTCATGAAGTTGAACTCCGATCCTACGAGATGAACACTAGTCTGACGAGTTGTGCGTTTTAAGTGACAGTTGCTCAAAATGAGCTACTTATCATTCTGATAATTCATAATTCATAAAATTGGGGTACGACTTAGTGATTTGGTAGCCAGTTTCACTTTCTAGAGGCTCAGTTTAGGTTTTTTAGACTCACGGTACGCTCTAAAGGCAGTATGAATGAATAGACACTTGTCATATTCAGAGAGATATTTTTATCATTGGACCTTTTTGGGGACAGTCAACATATTTCTATCACGAGAAGATGATCCATAAAACCCATGACCACTTGAAGGAGAAGAGGGCATGTATCCCTGATTCCTAACACTAGAATAGATAGGTTTCCACACCCCCCCATTGATGTCCACCATAATTGACCACATTGATGACGATGATAATTACTGGACGGAAGCTAATGGAGAAATGAAGTTAGGTACCAAAAGAAGAAGAGGAAGGTTCCTTGGACACTTTTGGTGTAATGGGTGTTGTTATTTCCAATATTGATTCACTCTCTTACAATAGAAAAAGTGAAAAAGAAGTATACAAGGGCTTAGATATGAGAATAGTGTTTGATATTGTACTATAAAAATTTGTTAAATAGTAAGATTTTTTCTCTTTCACAGGATATAGAAAACTTTAAATATGGTTAATAGTTTTAGGAGTTTGTACTTTGAGTAATTTGATAAACTTTTTATTTGAGTGAACTACAAACTCTTAATTTTGAAAGTCAATATAAAGTATTAGATAAACTTAGATATACTGATTTAAAAATATTTAAAAATAATAACAATTTTTATCTCTATTTTAAAATTAATTAAAAATGTATCAACAAAACATTCAGTAGTATATTTATAGGCTATTTTTATGACATGATTCAATGCCACTTATTACCACCTAACTCTTATTTTAATTTGTCACTTTTAATCATCAATTTTTCTATATTTATACTTAAATTTAAATTATTTGCTAGAACATTATAGCAAGAAGAGCAACTCAATAAGAGTAAAGTGACAATAGCCTTCTCTTTCATGAAATATATAAAATTTTTTAACATAGGTATATTGATTTAAAATATAATTGAAAATAATAAAAAAAATTTATCTCTATTTAAAAATTAGTTAAAAATGTATCAGTGTGTGGTTCTAATGGATGGAAAAAAATTAATATTTATTGGTAGATTTTTTTAAGTTGAGCATAATAAAAACTAGCAATTGATTATGAGCCTTAGGTGGATTCTTCATCGTGCAAATTTGCACTTGCCTCCCTTTATAATTATTTAATGCTTCATATTGGTTAAGTTAAGGACAAAGTAATCCCCATGGAATAATAATTTTTTCTTTTAATAAAATAAAAGAATATTTTTTGAGCAAATCATGGTTTTGGTACCTGTAAATTATCTTAACTAATATTATATATTTCTCTTAAATTAGGGTGGCACAATCCAACATTATAAAACCAAGTAATTATCATTATTCATATATCATAATAATAATAAAAAATCACAGACAGTGTCAAGAAAATCACTAAATAGAAAATGCAATAAATTATTAAAAAAATATCCTTAGAGGATTAAAAAACATAAAATAAAATTTATTACCAAAGTCAAGCTAAATAAGAACCTTAATAATATAAAATAAAAAGCTAAGAAAAATCAGAAAATTTATGCTCATGATCTTCAATTCTTCTCAATCTTTACTTTTTTCTTTAATTGAAAATCTTGCTCACTATTTTCATCTTCATCAATTGTTATTACTTCATTCTCTACTTTCAATTCAATTTCTTCCGCGATTATTTGTTTTATTGTTCGATCAACTTCAGTTCCTTTATTCATCTTAACAAGAACAATATATTGTTTTCCTTGACAGAGAGTTAATTTTCTATAAAACTTGCTTTTTCTTTTGGCACATACAAATGACATACATGCAATAAGAATAAATTGAATAATTAATAATATAATTTATTATGTCATATAGTAATTTAATATAGATTTGCAAACATTTGTCACATATTGGATATATTTCTTTGGTGAACATTCAATTAAAACTTAAGACTTATCAAATAATGTGACATAAGCTTGTTTTATATCATAAGATACACAAAACTTCAACATGTACCTTTAATTTAAAATATGGAATTTATGTAAGTTATGACAATATTTACTTCAAAAAGAAAACAAATAAGAAAAAAATAAGAGTGGAATCATACCTTGGTGTAAATTCAACATCAGTTTCATTACACTTATAGCATGTTGATTTCTCATCCATATAAAAAACTCTTTTGTTGCACTGTATACATGAGTTGTACCATGGCTCTTTTTTATATTCTATTGTCATTATTGTTGCCTTGAAACAACATTGTTTATCCTACAATATATTTATATGTATGTATATATATATATATATATAATATTATTTTTAGAAAGTTCCAATGATTTAAAAAAAAAAAAAATAATATGTATTTTTATTTATTTATATTGCTAATAAAATAACAACATTATACCTCACATGTGCTATTTATAATTTCTTTCAAACCAACTTCTTTATCACATTTGATTCTTTGTGTATCTAAAAGGAAATTTCATGGCTCATTCCCTGTCATCATTTCATGAAAACTAAAAACAAATAAATTAGTTATTTAATTAAGTTAAAATTGAAAACTATAGAAAAAAAATAAAACTATGCAGTAACTTACGAATTTCAAAATCCATAAGCTTTTGGTATGTTTGAATTTATTTCAATTGTAGTTGCAACATTTGTTGACACTTGAAAATGACCTAATTTATTTAACTTAATAAAATATGTAATAACATTAAAAATGTGAACATATTATCTTAATAGATAGAAACCTTGACTTGTGATAATGCTGACAAGGGATGACTATCAACTTTTTTCTCAATAATTTTTCCTTCATTTCAGCTAAATCTCCCCACAAAGTTAATAATAACTTATCTAACCTGTAAGAATAACTACAATAAAAGTTATAAAATAATCAAAAGAAAATGATATCTCTTTTACCTTGATAAATTCTTATTTTATATGAGGTAATCAAAAGAAAATAAATCCAAGTATAAAGCCCAATAAGCATTTTGAATACTAAAAGCACAACAGTAACAACATGATAAAATAAAACCACTTAAGATGATCTAACCTTATTTTTCGTCTGATTAGTTAAAAAGAATTCACAAAAGTGGTGCAACAAGTACAATTCTAGCAACACCAAAAATTACAAACTATGTCCACATATGATACAAATATGCATTTGAATTCAGAGCTAAAAGACTAATGACCCAAAAAAACACACTATCTTGAGAGATGCCAGTGAATTTCTTAACCCACCAAGAAAATCAAATAAAAAAGAAAAAAATACAAAATAAAGATGTTGCAAGAGCCATTAAAGTTTTGAATATATATACCAAGAAAGTGATAAAATAGAAACATAAAAACATGTTCGACCAAAAAAAAAAGAAACATAACAACATAAAAAACTAATTATGGAAAAGTAACGGCCATGCAAAGGTTTCTATAGTGCAGGATCAGTAATAGACTGAAACAACACCATTCAAAAGATAAATTTAATTCATAATATCATATTGTATATTATTTTATTGGATAATCATGTAAAAAAGGTCATCAATTATTAAAAACTAATTAAAGCAAATAATTGTTACTTACTTTGCATTGACTATAATGACATCTCTCTTTTTTATTGCACATTTTTCTTTGAAGATGTGAACCTGAAGCTTTCACATGAAGTACTACGCCCAAAATATATGAAATATATAGTATCATATATAATTCTATTAAACAGAAAATATAAAAATATATATCATACCTAAATATTTTTTTTTATCATTAATATAGTTAAGAACATTGGCAAAAGAAGTAAAGTTATAAGACACAATTTCGTTTGGAATTGCAGTTTCGCTTTCTTTACTAATAGTAAAGGGAGTTAAAGTCAATTCAATATTTTCGTTTACATTTATATATAAACGAGAAATACATTTGACAAAACCATTACTAATAGTGTAAGTTTTTCCCTTCTCAAAAGAATTCTTGAACTTTTCAATGGCAATATTAAATATCTAGTCTGTATCTTTGTTCCCTACATACAAATAATTTAAAAATCAATTAATTAGTACATAACAATTTAAAATTAATTCTTATAATACAAATCACAACATATATATTTTCAAAATAAAATAAAGGAGCCTCATTATCCACCAAAATAATCTTCTAAAGTTGTCCATTGCCATTTTGACCAGCAAATGCCTCGACTAATCCCTTTCTAAGAACTAAAACCTTGATACTGCATTCCTTTTATGATGGTTCTAACTTGTTAATTATAGTGATTGAAGAATTTTCTTCCTTTGACGTGTTAACTGTTTATGTTTCTCCACACCTGCAATGAAATAAATATTTATTATTAGTTACAATCTAAAAAAAATTTTAAAAACAAATACAAGAAGTAGAAATGTGAGAAATAGTTGGCCGAAAGGAAAAACCTTTTTATTTTTAGTTATTCTTAATTTGTGACATTGCATTTATATGTAGAGATACATGAGCTATTATGGAATTATTAATTAATTTTTTTCAAATTTAACTTAGATTAGATTTTAAAAATTATCTAAATTTTGTTTTTGAATTTTAAGTTTATTGTAGAAACCACATACACACATATAAATCTTTTAACCGATTATAAAAATAGATTTAGAAGTTAAATACTTAAAATGAAAAGGAAAAAAAGTGAAAATAACATAATACGAGAATTTCACTTAGGATAAATGTCTTCCATTTTAAAGTAATTTAACTCAGAATAGGTCTGTTGTTACTATTAGTTTGAATTAAACTACATTTTATTATTTGTCATTTTTTTGTTATTTTGTAAAATTTTTAAATTTTGTAATTATATCATTTTATCTATTACCTACATATCTAAATATTTTAAGTGAATTTTAAATAAAGCATTTGAGATGAATTATACCACTTTTTTTTATGCATGTAAATATTATACAACTTTTACTCGTTATTTGTAAAAAGTAAAAATAACATAATACAAGAATTTTACTTAGATTAAATGTCTTCCATTTTTAGTACTTATTATTTTTTGTATTTTGTTTTATAACAAAATAATAATAATATAAAAATAATAGCAAAAAAGTGATTGATGTACAAAATTTTATCGTCAAATTTTTAAATTTTGTAATTAGATCATTTTGCCTATTACTTGTATATCTAAATACTTTAAGTGAGTTTTAAATAAAGTATTTGAGATGAATAATACCACATTTTGTGCATGTAAATATTATACAACTTAACTTATTATTTGTATATTTAAAATTTAAAATGTCTATTTAACTCAAAATAGATATGTTATTACTATTAGTTTGAATTAAACTATATTTTATAATGTCATTTTTTACTTTTACTTTTATATTATGCTTATGACATATATGATTATTATTTTTTAAAATCATAATGCTTTCTGCCTAAAGCTCCATATATATATATACACACGACATGACTATTTTTAAGAAAATTTAAATAATTATTCTCATTTGCCATTGATAATTTAATAGTGAAAACGACCAATTCAGTAATAAAGCCTTGAAATGTCAACTAAAAAAAAGTTACAAATCTAAATTATTATTGTAACTTTCTATTTATCTTGGAGGAAATTTTACTCTTAAATCATTGGTAATAGCCATTTTGAAGAGAAATATTTTCGTTATTAAATAAGATATGCATGTCATTTTTTGTCCAAAGAAGTTTTTACTCTATTTATACTTTTATATACAGTATAGATAGATAGCTTGAAAAAGGCCAAAGTGTCAAATTGAACCTTAAAGTTTTTTTTTTGTTCTAATAGGAATTTTTTTATTTAAAATTAGATCATATTAGACCTTATCTTAAAAAATTGTTACAATTAAGTTATATAAATCAAATAAAAATTTAATTTTCATAGTTAATTAGGCAAATTTATTTAGACTAATAAATAAATTGATAAATTTTTATAAAAAATATATATCACCTAATTATAAAAATTTCCAAAAATTTTTAAGCCTACATACCAATTTTTTTAACTATTCTTAAAATTTTATTTAAAATTTCCCTAAAACTTTTTATAAACCTAAAATTTTTAAATTTTACTATTAAGTGATATATATTTTCAATTTTTTTTATCAATTTTAACCATTAATTTAAAAAAATTTTGGTTAGTCAACAATTAAAAATAAATTAATGAATAAAATTTTATTATTGAACTGTTAAAATTAAATTATGAACAAAATTGATGAATTTTTCATATATACATTACTCGATTTTAAAGTTTTAAAAATTTTTAAGTATAAAATTTTTTATAAAATTTTAAAAAATTCAAAAAATAATTTTAATTTTTTAAAAAATTATTATATAGGCTTAAAAAATGTTAAAACTTTATAATTAGGTGATATATTTTTTAAAAAAATTTATCAATTTCATTTATTAATTTAAATAATTTTTTATTAGTGAACCATTAAAATTTAAATTTTATTTGACTTATAAGATTTAATCGTAAGAGTTTTTTAAAATGAGGTCTAATATGATTTAATTTTAAAAGAAAAAATTTCTATTAGGACCAAAAAAATTGAAAGTCTAATGTTAATTTTGGAGTATAGTTAAAGATCCAATTTGACCCTTTAGACACTTGAAAAATATCTTGAAGCTTTTTTTTTTCAAAAAGAATATTTCGTTAATTAAAATTTAAAGTTGACTATACATATGCCAAAGAGAAGTGGAGGAGATGGAAAATAGAAAAAAAAAAAAAGGAAATGTCCAAATGAGAAGATAATATTAAAAAAAGTAAAAGGAAACGAAAGGAAAGGAAAGGAAAGGTCATCCTTTATAAATCAATGTATACTTTTTTTGGTTAAAAGGGGTGGACTAAGGTACATAATATAGTTTTTTTTTATCAAGTATGACATTTTGTGGTCTTTGAGGTATTTTAAATATTTCATATTTTATTTTATTTTATGAAGTGTGATAGGTGGAATATTATAACGTCTACTCTTACCAACTTTCATTATGCTCTTTAGGAGAGAGTGACTATTCATTAAAGGTTTAGGGCCGGAGATGTAGTCATTATAAATGTTGGGTGTGTGCACTTCTTTTGAGTAGGTTTCCCTCTACTTACACCTTGGGGAACATAATGTCTGAATCGATGTACTAAGTTCTATGATGAATAACAGAAGTAGCCCTATAATACTCATTTGTCGGTTGTGTTTGTGCTTTTGCCTAGAATTGTGTTTGTGCTTGTGCCTAGAATTGTGTTTGATGCACTAAAAAAATGCATAAAGGGCAAAAGTGGTCGTAAATAAATATTAGTGTAAAACTTGCAACGTTTTCCAATACAAAATTTCGGGTTAAATGTATGTGTGGATATCCAACTTTGCATTTTATTTTATTTTTTGATACTAAAGTTTAATCTGTTTCGTTTCAAGTAACCAAATTTGATTTAAGTATAATTTGTCAGTGACCTGACGGTGAGATGATGACATGATAGTCAGTAATAAAATATTCATGGAATATTCACTATGTCACCTATTTTTAATCATCAATTTTAACTGCAATGGTAGTCACCCAACTTTACTTTTATTATAATTTGGATACTAAACCTTAATTTGTTTCTTTTTGATCACCGAACTTTGATTTTGTTTTAAAAATGGTATTATTAAAATTTGTAGTCCTTTGAATTTCTCTTAAAAACTATTTTAATTCTTCAATCTCTTTATTTTTTTAATTTAGTCCGAAAATTATAAAAAGTTTAAAAGTTTACTTCTCCTAGGATGTGATACCACTCAAGATGAGTCTACTCTTATTAGGTAGAATCAAAATAAGTTTCAAAATTTTCCTTATTTCCTATGAATGTATAGAAAATATGGACTTATTAGCAAAAAAACTTTAATTATAAATTGAAATAGTGATTCTAGATTATTTAGGTACAAGAAAAAATTTTAAGTAATTGTTATGAAATTAAATAGAATTTTGGTATCCAAAAAGATATAAATTAAAGTTTATTAACCGAATTGAAATAAAGATAAAGTTCGATATCTTTTCATGTATTAGATACTAAAAATTGATGATTAGACATGAGTGAAGTGATAAATATTCTATGAATATTTTATTATCGTTTGCCACGTTATCATTTCATCAACATATCACTGGTGGATGATATTTAAATTAAAATGAGATACTTAAAATGAAATAAATTAAGTTTTAGTACCAAAATGAAATAAGTGAAAGATGTGTTTAACGCACAAATTTCCTCCGAGGCTCCTACAGCTCCTGCAGGCAGATACCGGCGGTGATAAAAAAGGGCAAAAAAAAAAAAAAAACTGGTTAAGCTTTATTCTCAAGTTTATACGTATTATTTTTGGCCTTGTTGTAAACATCTCAAAACCCTAATCCCTGAACCAGAAACAATTTTCAGTTTTTGCTCAAATGCCGCCTAAATTGGACAAGCAACCAGTCAATGTGGTAGAAATTGACAGTAGCAGCAGCGAAGACGAGGAAGATGGCGTAACTGTGGTTTCAACCACTAACAAATCTTCATCCAAGAACACACAACCCCGACCTCAATCGCCAACGCCGGCGCCGAACAATCAAAGTCTGGAGTGCCGAAGTTTCTGGAAGGCTGGAGCTTTCTCTGTGGGCCCCACTTCCAGAATCGCTACTGCTCAAGGTCACACACATGCTCACTCCTCCAAATGCAGTTTATTTTATTTTATTTTATTTTCAGTATTTTTAATCATTTTGCAATTGATATTATTATGTTATGTGCAGGGCAACTGGAGCATGCACGAGTCCATCCTAAGTTTCTGCATTCAAATGCAACTTCTCATAAATGGGCTTTTGGAGGTATTTTATTTACTTATTTAATTTGATGTAACATAAGAAACAAAGATGCCTATGATATTCAATTTATTGATTTTGAAGGCTTATGTTAGATGACTGATGCTTTCACATTTATTAAATTATTTATTATGTAATATTTTATTTAAATTGCAGTAACATTCAGAATTAGTTGTAATTTTCATGCAATGATGGCTACTGTTGTGCTTTGTTTTTGAGATGAAGACTGAAATTTTGTTTTTAGATATGCTTTTTCAGTTTTAATATGCTTTGATGTTTCATTGTTGTAGGATAATTAGTTAGTGAAAGAAGTTCTTTTGGTATAGAGAAATAATTGATTCAATTTCAATATGAGAAGTCAACTTTTAGTTTTCTATGGAGTTATCAATTCCTTTTGTTCAAGTGATTGAAATTTTTCAAGTGATAATTCTTATGTCATTCCTTGTTTTAAAATATTTTTTAAAACATTAAACAAGTGGCAGTAACACTTTAACTTTACTCCACGAACAAGCTGTTATCTACAAAGCAAATGGAACCTAAATCATGAAAGATTATTGTTTATTTACTTGATCATGTATGGCAAACATAACTTTTCTCATTGCACTTTCATTTGTTATGTTAGCTGCTTATTAGTAACATTCTGACAAAGCATGTTGGAATATATTTTATACTGTGCTTTTTTTTTTCCTCATTTTCATGGACTTATGGTTTTGTCATGTGTTTTGACAGCAATTGCTGAGCTACTAGATAATGCGGTTGATGAGGTATCATTCAAGTGAAAATTCATTTATGCTTTTGCTTTGCTATTGAATTATGTTATTGCTATAAGATGCGTAGAATATCGTTTTGTTAATTTTAGGAACTGATGAAATTAGTTATCTAAAATCTGTATTGAGATGTTTGTTGGCTTCAATAAAATTTTAATTGCTAGCTTTGAGTTTGTTATTGGTTTACAAGAAAAAGAGCATAAAGCCATTGAACAAGTATTTAGTAATTGTGCAAGAATTTGCTGATAAAGCAAATTTGAAAACTTTGGTACTAATGATCAATGAAGTGCACTAGGACTGTTAAGGTTAAGTGTTGTGTCTCATTTGTATTTTTGCTGCTTGGTATGCTTTTGTTGTTGCTTCATTTATATTTTTTCATTTCACAATATGGGTTTCAGGTCATATGTATGGTGTACCTTAATTTATTCTGAAGTTGCACAATCACGTGCATCGTTATTGTTCTAAGTTGTTTGTTGTTCATGGTCTTCTCAAATGCTTATTAGTCATTTTGGTCCTCAGTATACACGATGTTATAAAAGGCGCAAGGCATAGGTAGGTTCAAAAGGGTCTTGTAGCCTAGGTGCAATGTGCAGGAATCGTATGAGAGATAAGGCATTAAAGAAGTGATATTTTTAAAAAAAATTCAAAATTAATGACTATTTCATAAATTCAAGAGATTGCTAATGCTAATGGATAAAGTTAAGTAGACGAATGCTGAAAACATTTTGACCATCAATTTGAACTTTATAACCTTACCACTAAGATAAAGGACATAAAGTAACACCATTTATTTGTGCATTTCGTAAACAATTTCTTTTAACATTAAAAAAATAGAGCTCATATGAACTCCAAAACTTTTTAATCAATACTGATGCATGTTTTGTACCTGGTAATATGAGCTTCAAAGCTAATGACTTGGACTGATTCCAAAGACTCCAAGAAATTCAAAAATTGGTATAATACCCTCAAAAGAGTATTGTTTTCTCTTTTAAAAAAAGTCAACATCGGGATGAGGAAGGGGCAACAAGAAACTGACAAACCGAATCTAAGAGCAGAGATATGATCGAAATCAAGGTCAGAAGATAGAGTTTGAACTGTGGATGCAGGAAATGGAAGGATGGGATTGTTGAGTACTCTGTTGTTTGTCTGACAGGGATGTTTTGAGTCTAATGCTGGTGGTCCAGTAAGATTTTGATGATTTTTTTTGTTTTAAGGCAACAACATTTCTAGCAACTTTATGGCTTTTATAGTTCATATAGGTTGAGGAATCACATCTTAATCTTGTAGAGGCCCTAGAGCCTAGGACTTCAAGTAGATCTTTAGCATCTATGAGTTTACACTTGAGGAACAGTGGTGCAGTTGACAGGATGCAGAGAGTTCTATAATTGGGTTCACACTTCTCTCTCTCTCTCTCTCTGATTTGGGTGGTGTTGGGGGGTGGGTATGGTAGTATTAGGTTGTGCATTTAGCTTGGCCCTTTAGTATAGTTGAAGGGAATATTGTGTGCAATTCTTTTTGGGTAACCCAGCAGGCTAAAGTTGCAACCAATTTCTATTAAGAGGTTCATAAAATTATAAATTATTCCATTATATTGGTTTCCCATAAGAACTTTCAAACTCAGTATGATTCTTTAAAGATTTTTACATGACTAGGAGAGTATTATTTGAAGGTTTGCACTCGATGTGGAGGGTGCACCTGCACCTAATTATACTGAATTTTATGACGTCAGTTTATATCTGGAACATATGAAAGAGAACAGAAAATTTATTAAAAGAAGAAATGATGCATCAACAGTTAGTCTTTGTAAGAGAAATGAGGCTACAGAATCACTTATCTCTTAGTTTTGTACTACTATTCATGCCTTCTTTCATCTTCCTTTTTCTGTTAGATGGGTGAGCTTCTGTCTCTCTTGTTGTCTCAGTTGAGGATCCTGAAAGCTGTCTTTAGAGGACAAGATATGCTTGCATGAATTAGATGAATAAATCCAACAAGATATTTGGATAAGTTAATTGTGTCAGCAGCATTCATATGCCTGTGTGTTTTCAGATTCATAATGGGGCAACATTTCTGAAGGTTGATAAAATTGATGTTATGAAGGACAACTCTCCTGCTTTACTTTTCCAAGGCATGTATCCAGAAGTATCAACTGCTGCTTTTAATTAGTGGATATTATTTCATGCATGGGCTTGCATTCATTATGAAAGTGAATAATTTTCTTAAGTTCTATGCAGATGATGGTGGTGGAATGGATCCTGATGCTATTCGGAGATGCATGAGCTTGGGTTATTCTTCAAAGAAATCAAACAAAACTATTGGACAATGTAACTTTTGGATTTTTTATTGCATAATATGGCTTCCAATTGCATTTTGCTTGGTTGTTCCACGTTGCATGATCATATTCTATTTTTCTTACCCCACCTCTTGTTTTATGATGGGATGCTTTAACCTTCTGGCTTCCCCATATAATTATGGACCTAAGGTTGTAAGGACTATGCGTATATCTGGAATTTTGCATGTATTTTTGACTTGATTTCTTACACTGTATATTCTGTTTTTAATTTTCAAATCATATTGATGCTTAAAACTTCAGAATTCGTATTATCCAGTAAGGCTTGAATGCAGTTTTGCAGTCTTAGTCTTTCACGTCAAAGGTAAATGTAGCACGATGTGGGCACATTCAAGTGTGTACCATTTACAAGAGTCAAAATCTAATCTAGGCAAGGATGGACCTCATATTTTCTAGAGAACTGATATTGTAGGTTTTGGGTGGAATCTTGGAATTGGGGTTTTGACAGTGTGGTGAGGAAACTAGGTTTTAAGATGGAAGCACTTAACAGCCATGTAACCTTTGTGCTGTGGTATTTTAAGGCTTGTACTGATAATTACATGCCTTCATTGTACTTCACGTCTTGTGGCATTTGTTGGACTTGTGGATGCGCATGGAGGACTTAGGGTTACAAATAAAGCTTGCATGTTTTGTGTCTTAGACTCACTTTGATTCAATTTCATGCCTGGAATACTTAGAAACTAAATGGGCAACTGAGTACAAGAGGTTGATTTTAAGTGGCTGAAATCTGTTATTATTTTTAATTTTGAGCTTGGAATATGTAGAGACTAAAATGGGCAATTGAGGATGAAAGGTTGATTTTAAGTGGCTGAAATCTGTTATTATTTCAGATCTGGTTGCTTTAAACAATAAAGAAAAATTTGTGATTCTAGGTCTCACATTAGTTTTGTACCCATGGTTTCATAGGCATCAAACCTTTGCAAAATTCATGGTTCAAAAATTGCTGAAGTTTTTGTGCACTGAAGACTGAATGAAGAAGCATTGCAACCATGACGTTTTAAAGACCCTAAGCAACCCTTAGACTTTAAGGAACTGGATTCCCAGACCAAGGAAATCTAAATGGGACAGTTTTTGAGGAGTCAAGTAAATGTAAAGACTCCATGGACATCCGACATCCATATAGACTTTCCTGCAAAGCTGGAAATTTGAAAAAATGATACTCCTGTTCCCTAAAATGATCAAGTCCTGGAACTTTCCCGCCTAGAATATCAAAACAGGATTACCAACATAGCCAAGTTTTCATCTAAACTTCTCATTATTGGATGTGCCAGATTGTCACTTGCACATACCAGTTTTGGTATGCCTTTTATCAACATATTGATAGTGGCCTTCATCATAGGGCCTTTTAGATCAGTTCTCAACTTCTGGTATAACATTCCCATCTCAAGAGAAAATAAATGGATGGGTACAAAAAAGTGAAAGGAAACAAGTTGGCTTGCTGAAGAAAGCCTTTTTGTTGATCTTTGTGAGGAAACATTGCTTTTTGCTACAGGGGCTGCTTCAATCTGTACTTAACATGTATTCCTAATGCTATACAGTCTGTTATGTTGGTCGTGCTCTGATATCAAAGAAGATGCAAAGTTGCACACATATTTTCTTAGGATGTTTACTCTGGTTGCCCTCAAAGTTTTGAGCCTGCATGTGTCACATTCAAATCCTTGGTTCTGTGTTTCTGAAGAGCATGTTTATTTCCAGATGGGAATGGATTCAAGACAAGTACCATGCGATTAGGTGCTGATGTTATTGTTTTCACCCGTGCATCTCATGCAAGGTACTTGTGTTTTTGCCCTCATTGGCTTATGCAACATGCTTCATATTTCAGTCTAATACATGGGTTGTTATTTCTTTTATGCTCTTTCTTTCTGGAATTGAATGATTCTGCTTTTTAACAGTTGGATGCAACTTGATTAAGTTGATAATTTATTATCACATGCTTTCACCTATGGTTCAAAAATATTGCAAGTATTTGAAAAAATGTCTGGAGCAGTCTTGCTGCCTTTGGCTTTTTTATGAAATAGCCTGCTTTGTCTTTTTTTTTTAAATTTTTTTTCCATTTGTGATTTCTATTTCATTGCATTTCTGTGTGAAAAGCATTGATGATAGATGTAATTGGTGCTCAGAATTCTGGAACTTGAAAATTACTCAACTAGAATGCAGATCACATCGAAGTTTTTGTGCACATTTTTTTTTCCTTGATAGGCTTTTGTTTGCTGTAAACATGCTCACTGTTAAAGCTTATTATTTATTTTTCGCTTTTTGTCCATCATGTATAAAACTGCTACACCATCATATATGTCAGTTAATAAGGAAAAGTTGAAACTCTTTAGTACTTGTAGAAACCAAGTTTTGTTTTCAAGACTGATTTCTCTGTTTGTACTTTTTATCTTTAGCAAAGCAACTCAGAGTGTTGGGCTTTTATCCTATACCTTATTGCTGAAAACCGGACAGGATGACGTTATTGTTCCAATGGTAATTCTTGTTATTGATAATGTGCAGTTTTTAGTGATTACTGCATCGACCATGACTAACATTTCAGTTTCTATTTCTCCTTATCTCAGGTTGATTTTGACATTTCTGGCAATTGGGCAGAACCAATAATTTACAGCTCACAAGATGATTGGTCTTCCAACTTGAAAATGATCCTTGAGTGGTCTCCTTTCACATCAAAGGACATGCTTATGCAACAGGTTTATTCAACCATTCCCAATGATTGTTACATTATGGAACCATTTAGCACCTGAAGTATTACTGCAGTGGATATTACTTATAGTACCCACTACCCATCAATAAGCAGTTAAGATTGCTTTTGAGGTTATTGAGCCTAAGAAATTTTCCAATGAAATTTAAATGCTCAACCAATGTGGGATGTGGATTGTGGCATTGCTGCGCCGAGATAAAATGTTGTGTAACATCATAATCATTTACATATGTTCCAGGTCTTCTCCTCATTAATTTATAATCTTGAAGAGTCTTTGAAGATTGATGCTCATATTCTGCATTTTTCAGTGTCTAGGAATTTTCTTTTTCAAGGGAAATTTTTTTTTTTCTTGTCAAAGGGAAATATAAGTTGTTTTCAGGGAAAACAAATCACACTTTTCTAAAAGCCATCTATAGGTTGCAATAAGCACATCAAAAGGAAGGAACCTAGAAGAGCCGCATTGGCAAGTTCCCACTAGTTTACCAACTAATATCAACTTTCGACAACTCTGACTAATTGCTGCTGGCTGCCTCTTAATTTACCATTTTTTAATATAGTTTTATTGTATATATTTAAATAGCATGAGTGTTATTGCGATAACCTTTTGGGGGAATTTTGTGCTCAAATTGTATCGTGATTTTTGAAATGTAACATGATTACACCCTCGTCAAATGTGAATGTCTAGTTCTACCCCTATGAAGTAGATTAAATTAAGTGAAACAAATATAGGTTCTTCATAGGTCTAATTATTCTTTTTTCTTTTCTCTAATGCATTTGAAACACCTAGGAAACAATGTGAAGCTGGTTTTTAGATTCAGTAGCAGAGAGAAAATAATTTTCCTTGTAAACTTTTACTTGACATATAGTTTTCTTACAAATGATTTGAGTTCTAGAGTTTTAAATTTTGCCATCTTGAGGGATTTGAAGGGAGCAGCGTGGTACTCCTTTTGTCACAAGGAGTCGTCCTTGTTATGCTACATTCTTTCTTTAATTTTTTCCTTTTAAAAAAAAAAATCCTTAGAAGATCTGAACACTTATCTTGGCTTCCTCCTAAAAACATTATACTGGGCCTTGTTTTTGAAGTCCTATATTGGTTAGGTTTCACCTATTGTTTATGAAAATATGATATCAACCCATTTTATTTACAAAACTATTTCAGAACTTATTTAGTTTCATTTTGGAGGCTTACTAGTAAATTTCAGATGCTGTTCCTATTTTATTATTTTTTACTAGAAATTTATTTTCTATATATATATATAAATATTTTTCAATAATTGGGTAGTTCATGTACTGGGAGTTTTAGTGTCTTAAACATCAGATTTAAATTAGTAAAACCATGATTTTGTTTTGGTGCAACCATTCCCTCACATGAAGCAATCTTTGCTTCAAGTGTGTCGTCACTATTGCACCATTTGTATACTTTATGGTCCTCATCACCTAGTTTAAAGCAAATTATTTTTAGAACTGTTTGGACAATTTTATTTGTTTAGAACTGTTTAGACAATATTTATTTCTATCATTAGGTTTGTTTACATACTTTTTTTCTTTTGTCTCACTAGTTTTTCTGTGCTTTCCAGTTTGAGGATATTGGTGCACATGGAACAAAAATAATAATATACAACTTATGGCTCAATGACGAAGGCATATATGAATTAAGTTTCGATGATGACGATGAGGTATGTTTTGCAAGTTTGATGTTCTGTTTACAACTTGGCACTTTCTTCTTTCATTATGATTATAGTATCTTTTGCAAAATCATCTGCTTGGCATGATATTGATTTTTACAGAAGCTATTGCATTTTTAAAATACAATATCAACCTTCTATCTATATTGATCATTTACAATTATTTGGCTAATTTTTAACAAACAATTTTTGGCTTTACTCTGCTGAGGCCCCTGTTCCTTAAGAATCTTAAGAACCTATATATGGAGGACCTCGAAATGAAATATCTTGTTGGTTTATAGATTTTAGTCAAATTTGCATACTTTAAAAGGAGTTGCTCTCAAAAAAATCCTTGCATCTTCAGATGGAAATTGCATTAAGGGAGGATTTGTAAAAGGTTGAGAGCCAAATGGGAGAGGCTGAGAATTTACAAGGAAGTTTGAAGTGCTAGAACCTTAGAAAGTGCTGCTCTTTATGCGGTGTATTGCATACATTTGCATTTCAACTAATGACAGTTTAATGAAGGGAGGATTTATATTGTGTGGGTTGTTATTTGGATTTTTCAGTCATTTCCAGAGGCACATGTGATATGATTGTATATGTTGTGGTATAAAAAGGTGAATCTATGAGGTAGGGAGGATATTTAGGTGAAAATTAGCTCTATGCTAACTGTTCATTTGTGATAGCATTTACCTATC
>CATIWM010185212.1:0-14015 GCA_949671775.1 Mallotus repandus
GATTTCCCGTCAAAATGCAAAATAAGCCCAAAAAGGAAGAGAGAGAGAGAGAGAGAGAGAGAGAAAAGAAAAGAAAACGAAAGAAAACGAAATCAAGGCTCCCTCTGCGGTCGTTTTTCTAGGCGAATATCTTGAACCTAAGATGTGTATTTAATTTGTTTCTGAAAATAGGAAATCCCAGGAACGAGGTGGACTGCGGTCTAATTTATGATTGAAACAGAAAAACAATACATATCTCCTGATATGAAACGAGAGTAATCATTTTACTTTTGAGTCGATGTAAGCAACTATTCGCCTGCTACCAGTGCAGATGTATTTTTCCCTTTTTTCCCTTCTTCCTTTTCTTTATTGGCAGCAACCGCTGTGTTGAACATACCTGCACCTATCCTTTCATCATCATCACCTTGTTGAAACCACCAACGCCATCGCTAAACAAAAAAAAAACAACAACAACATCTATACTACTGGATGATTCTTTTCAACATCAAGCACCGTGTTCTTTGGCAAAATCCTCCAGATACTTGGCCAGCTTGTCCACTCCTTCCACCGGAACGGCGTTATAGTTCGAAATACGAATACCACCCACGCTTCGATGACCTTTCAGACCCAACAAGCCTCTCGCTTCGGCACCCTTCAGAAACGCCTTCTCGGCTTCGGCATCACCTCCCTTGACACGGACGCAAATGTTCATACGACTGCGTACGCTTTTGTCCGGCACGACGTGGTAGACGGGGCTGGCATCCAGGATGGAATACAGTTTGGAGGCTTTTTGGTCACTTTCGGCTTGTTGCCCGGCGATGCGTGGGCTGGCGTTGGGACTCTTGTCGAGGAGACGTTGCATGACCTGACCAGCGATCCAGACGTCGAAGATGGGCAGCGTGTTGTATAGAGAGTTGTTTTTGGCAATGGTTGGCCAGTCGAAGACCACCGGTCCGACGGGTAGGCCGAGTTGGCGGAGGAGTTTTGGATCGGCTAGTTCGGCGTGGGGAGGGAGGATGGAATTGGAGATGATGGCGATGGTGATTCCCGTGGTGCCGATGTTCTTTTGGGCTCCGCCGAAGATGGCTTTGTGTTTGCGAACGTCGACGGGGCGGGAGAGGAAGTTGGAAGATAAGTCGGCGACCAGATTGTGGCCGGATGGGGTAGATTGGAATTCGACACCGTCGACTGTTTCGTTGTCGCAGTAATAGGTGAAAGCTGTGTGCTTGTTGTCGGCGGTAGGGGCCCAGGTATTTTGAGCGGCGATGACGCCGAATTTACCGTCGTTTTGCTTTCTGGAATCACTGACAATGTTGACCTTCTCGGCACCTACCAGACGGGCGGCTTCTTGAGACGCTTTCAGAGACCATGATCCAGTGACCAGATAGTCCAACCTCAGCTCGGTATTGACCGCATGCTTCAGTCGATCGGCAACACCAGCTTCATCAATACCCGAGTCCTTCAATTCCTTCGCTTTTTGAGCCACCCAGAGACTCACGAAATGGTAGACAACGGCACTGAACTCGCCACTGCCTCCTCCCTGTAAAAAGATGACCTGGTAGCCATCGGGACCGTCGGATTCGGGAATGTCCAGGAGCTGTCTGAGGGCCGACTGTGTGTGAGCGAGGATGGCATTGGCATCTGCGCTTCGATGGGAGATTTCTGTGATGCCCACGCCGGAGTCTTTATAACTGAGCAGGACTTTGGAGGCTTCTTCGAGGACGGGAGTGGGTAAAGGAGCGGGACCAGCACCAAAGTAGTAGACGTCGCTTCTAGAAGGCATCTCTTGGGATCTTGACTTGTTTCTAATATAGTGGTTGGACTGAATGGGGTGGAATTGATTTGGGTAGAATTAAAATTGGGTCGACTTGAATCTGGGGATTTGGGATATTCGGGCTGTTTTTGCTTGATGTGAAGTCGTCGGTGTCTCCGATGTCGGAAGGAAATTTCGCCAATGTAATCCGTCTTCATCGATTGGTCAAAGGGACATCGACTTCTCTGGAATAATAATTTATTTATTATTCGTGTTCGAATTCTTCATCACAGCCGGAGAAGCAGAGGAAGAGCCTGCTTGATCCTGTCGTTATCTGTGCATGGAGCCATAACGAGGACTTCTATACGACCTTGCCGTCGAGGCTGAACACAACAACCATGGCTACGCGCATCGCCAGGAGGCTCCCCATCTTGGGCAGGACTCCTTTACGACCCCGAATATCAGCAGCATGCGCTCCAAGACTCATTCCTCACTCAGCTGCCTCACAGCGATGCATATCTTCGACGCGGCACCCCAGACGCGCTGATACCGCCAATGTCTTCCACTCGCAACTCGAACAAACACCCCCTGACATCCTGAATCGAGCCCCATCCGCACCCGCCACTCCTCAGACCCTTACCGAAAAGATTGTTCAACGATATAGTCTTGGTCTAGCAGATGGAAAGGTGGTCAAGAGTGGTGACTATGTCACTTTGTCTCCCAAACAATGCATGACCCACGACAACTCATGGCCGGTTGCAACCAAGTTCATGAGCATTGGCGCCAGCAAGATCCATGATTCCAAGCAGATTGTCATGACTCTGGACCATGATGTGCAGAACAAGTCGGAGAACAATCTTAAAAAGTACGAGAAGATTGAAGCCTTTGCCAAGAGTCAGGGTGTCGATTTCTATCCTGCTGGGCGTGGCATTGGACATCAGATCATGGTCGAAGAGGGTTACGCCTGGCCTGGTACTATGGCTGTGGCCAGTGACAGTCATTCAAATATGTACGGAGGTGTTGCATGTCTGGGCACTCCTGTGGTGCGTACAGATGCTGCGTCCATTTGGGCGACTGGACGCACTTGGTGGCAGATTCCACCTATCGCAAAAGTGACCTTTACCGGCATTCTGCCTGAAGGTGTGACCGGAAAGGATGTTATTGTGGCACTGTGTGGGCTTTTCAATAATGATGAAGTTCTCAACCATGCTATCGAATTTACCGGATCAAACACCACCATGTACAGCCTCCCCATTGACGACCGGTTAGCTATTGCCAATATGACCACCGAATGGGGCGCATTGTCAGGACTGTTTCCCATTGATGAGGTTCTTAAAGGTTGGCTGAGGTACAAGGCGACCGAAGCGAGCATGTACAGAGATGCCACTCCTACCGCCACTCCAACCACCAACCGTTTCAATCACGAACGACTCGATGAGCTCTTCGCGAATCCTCTCACCGCCGACAAAGGCGCATCATATGCCAAAGAGCTTTTCTTGAACCTTTCAACACTCTCGCCATACGTCTCAGGTCCCAACTCGGTCAAAGTCGCCACCCCTTTGGCAGAGCTGCAACAGCAAAACATTCCCGTCAACAGAGCATACCTCGTTTCATGTACCAACAGCCGAAGATCGGATATAGCTGCCGCTGCTCGTGTGTTCAAGAATGCCGCAAATGACAACGGAGGTAAAATCCCCAAAATTGCCGATGGCGTCAATTTTTACATTGCCGCCGCTTCTCTCCCTGAACAGCAGGCTGCAGAAGAGCAAGGCGATTGGCAGGCATTGATCGAAGCAGGAGCCCAGGAATTGCCATCTGGTTGTGGTCCTTGCATCGGTTTGGGTACGGGCTTGCTTCAACCCGGTGAAGTTGGTATCTCGGCAAGCAATCGAAATTTCAAAGGACGGATGGGCAGCACCGAAGCAAAAGCATACCTTGCCAGTCCTGAAGTCGTGGCTGCAAGTGCTTTGTCAGGCAAAATTTCTGGTCCTGGCTGGTACGAGCAACCAGAAAACTGGTCGGGCGTTGAACGAGGCGAGGGTGATGGCATCCGAGAGGAAGATCGGATGATCAGCATTGAAGATGCGCTCGAAAGGATTGTCAAGCAAGCCGAAGAAGTAGTCAGAGATGGCGAAGAGAGGCTTGGGCAGTCACTTGCTCAATCTTCAGAAGTCGGAGCCGCTGGTGCCGCAGGTGCACCCACTATCACACCCCCACAAGCGGCCGGAAGTGAAGACTCCAGCAGCCTCACGGAAATCCTACCTGGCTTTCCAGAGAAAGTCTCTGGTGAGATTGTTTGGTGCAACGCGGACAATGTAAACACCGACGCCATCTACCCAGGCAAATACACTTACGACGACGCCTTCTCTGCCGACCCGGCCAAGATGGGCACAGTCGTAATGGAGAATTACGATCCCAAATTCGCCCAAATCGCCAAAGAAGGCGACATTCTCGTCTCAGGCTTCAATTTCGGCTGTGGGTCTTCCCGCGAACAAGCTGCAACCGCCATCCTGGCCAAAGGCATCAATCTCGTCGTATCAGGAAGTTTCGGCAACATTTTCAGCCGAAACAGCATCAATAACGCTCTCATGGGCGTCGAAGTTCCCAAATTAATCCAGCGATTACGGGAATCCTTCTCAGACACAACAACCACATCTCCATCTTCTTCCCCTTCTTCGTCTCCTAGCAGCAAGACATCACCCATCACTGAACCTGCCCAAAACAAACAATCCCTTGATTCTCCCCCGCCCGCTCCTCCAAGCATACCGGCCGCAGACAAAGCTTTGACGGTCCGCACCGGTTGGACGTTCACGTGGGATGTACGACGGAGTCAGGTGGTGATTCAAGAGGGCGAAAGTGGTGAGACATGGACGCAGAAAGTGGGAGAGTTGCCGCCGAATGTGCAGGATATCATTGCGAGAGGAGGATTGGAGAAGTGGGTCAAGAAGGAGATTTCTTCGACTTGATTCCTTTTCACCCACCTTAATTTTACATTGCATGAACAGGCTGGTGGAGAAGATGCAGAGATTCTCAAAGGCAGGTTGTAAGATAGTTGAGCGGAAGATAAAACGTGATACCTTGGTTTGACTCTTTCTTCCTTCGTTGGAAAAACCAGCGTCTCGGTCGCTGTGGTTGTGTCACAAGTATTTCTGTTGTTCATGTCCATTGTGTTTGTAGAAGTTCGGTTCGCCAAACTGAGTTTAAAAAAAACCCCCATCAACTCCATCACTCTTGCAATCAATCCCAACACCAACGCCGTCTCACAATGCATCCCGCCCAAAACCCAACATGATCATCATTCATCGACACATACACATAATGGAAATGAAACAATGTCATTTCCATCAACTCCCAATCCCACCACCATGCTCCCTAACCTCTTTCTTATCCAACTTGGGAATCTCTCGACTAAGCAACGACCTCAACTCAGTCGATATCACTTTCTCTTTTTCCTTCTCGATACCACCCGCTGCGGCAATACGATCACCTACGGTCATACCTTCACGGCCGGTCGTCGTTGCACCATTCGCAGAGGCAGCAGAATTACTTGGTCCGGCAATAGTAGCAGCGTTGCTGGAAGGACGTCTTGGTAAACCATTACTGCCAGGTCTTGTAGGCTGTGGAGGAGGAGGCGGTTGAGGAAGTCGTTGACGCGGAATGGGCGCAGAAGGGAAATTGTTCTTTTTATCAATCGCCTCGACCATCTTTCTAAACCGGCGGAAAAGCGCTTCGGCTCGGATGATGGTTGACGGCAGGTCAATCGTGCCGGAGAGTTCGTTGCAGTATTTTAACACTTCATCGAACCCTTTGAGATGATCCATGATGACGTTGCGGTGTTTTTCGAGGATGGCGAGGGCGATGAAAAGGTGGAAATTGGAGCTAAGGTAATCTGTCCAGAGGCCTTCCCATAGACGCAGAATGTCGGAAAACTCAAATTCGCGTTTAAACCAGACCAGGAGCATGCGAAAGAAGAAGAAGAAATTTGTGCTGTCGAGCTTTTGCAAGTGCTCGTATAGTTTTGGGTCGACTAGCTGCACCAGATGGTCGAGTGTGAGAAGCTGCAGACGCATGCCGGATTGATCTCGGAGAAAGTTGCGTTCCATACGTTCCATAAAGTTGACGAACGCCCAAAATGCCACCGCATCGTCTTGTTCGATGGCATAGATGGGGGCTAAGAGGTCTGACATGCCTTGAACGTAGCCCAGATCACGATTGTACTCGTTATAGGTCAGTAGCATATCCTTCATTTGCTCCAAGTGCACATTTGTGCCACTCTCAGCAAATGGCGAGTCTGGATCGGGATGTGGAATATCCTCTCCAGCGAACAACGGAATATGACGATCGGTTCGGTGGACGTCCTTTTCTACAGCAGAAACAGCACGATCAGTACGTGCATCAGCAGCAGTAGTCGTCAGTAAAGCATGTTGTGAACTTACCGATTCGATTTTTCTGCTCTTTCCACCATTCTCGCTCCTCAAGGGTACCTGTCTCATCTACCATTCGTTCCCACCATGCTCCTTTCAATCGAATGTATTCGTCACGAAGACTGTTCATCTTGGCATGCCGCTCCTCTTTGCTTGAATCCCAGTCATAAACTCCCAGCAAGAAAAGCCACGCTTTTTTGCGGACTCCATCATCTGAAGACAGACCTCCATGGAAGATGCGCTCTTTGACTTCGTCTGGGGTCCGTTCCAAGACTCCAGTCTGGCTATTGAACCAGCCCTCCCACTCTTTCAATGTCACCGGCTTGCGCTTGTCAGTAAGACTCAGTCCATGAATATCCAGATCAAGCAACTCAAATTGCCCGACTTCAGAATTTTCCATCCTTAGCAAGTCTTTCGCCATCCATATTCGCTGGTTTAGCTCGCGTTCTGATTGTTCCGCAATACTCATAGCCCACCGAGCAAGATACAAGCGTGCCGAATCGAATTCGTCTGAAACTGTCTGTACTTGGGGGTTCTGCAGCATCCGACGAACTTGCGGTGGCAAGTTCTTGTTCTCTGCAACAGCCTGGGCAGTTCTTCGTGTGAAGGTGGTGACCTGCGCCATCTTCTCCAGAAACGTCCAGCGTGCTTGCTTTAAGGTCTTGATAAGAGTAGGATCGTCCGACGGTTTGGCCTGACCTGGTTCATCTCTATGCTTTCCTTCCAGGACATTTCTGACCTTGTCTGGGGTGGGTTTACCGCCACTACCAAAACCCAGACGATCGGCTTCGGAGGGATCAATCAAGTAGACGCTTGGGTCTTGCGTCGACTTCTCTACCGTAACATATTGCTTGAGCCAGGTCAAAACATCATCACCGCCCCAGTACATGCCAGTGCCTCCCGCACTGATATCAAAGGATTCTCTTTGAAGTTGTTTCCGGCGATTGGTGGTGCTTTGGCATTCTGAATCGTGGAAGAACAAAGCAGGCAAACTCTCGCCCGCCTTGGTGTTGACCACAATACTGCCATGCCACCAACCAGACGAAGGTGGACGGAACAGAATGCTGAATACATCAGACAGTGGAATGCCAAATGCGTATGTGCCCAAGTTGGCGCCATGGGTGGTGGTTACGGGTGGAGGAGGCACAAGGTAGGTCTGACTAGGTGGCGCAGTCGGATCAGCCAAATCCACTTTCTTGTACATGTCTTCTGTCTCGCTCAACAGACCAGCGTCTGGAAGCCATGCGAGTAGTATCCCCGTTCTATCCACACGTCCTGCGGCGGTACTGGGACCAGGACTAGTGGGCGGACTCGAGACTGGACGTTCTATTGATGTCTTCTGCTGGACGAGAGCGATGTATCCTGATACGTTGTCTTTTGCTGACGCTGTGGGATGCACGTAGACCTTGCTTTTGGCATGCAGGAGCTTGACGCCTCTTTTATCTGTCATCTTTGACTTGTTGACTGTATTGTAATCTTCCTCCTCTTCATCGCTGAGATCATAGTAGCTGGCGGTTGGAGAGGCGGGGCTGGATGGTTCATCTTTCGTCGAGGAAGCCATGTTGGCGAGATCCTATCGAAGGAAAGTAGGATGATCTGTTTTTATGCTGAACCTTCGAGACACATGGGGGTTTGATTTTTTAAGTGAACGAGAATCTGGATGTTATCGTGGGAGAAGGGAGGTCAGAAGTGCATCTGATGATGTTCAAGCTTGAGTGACGACGCGGGGCTGCTTGTGCTGTGGCGCAAGGCAGCACAATTCCAGAGACTTCACTTACCCCATGCCGCTAAGAAATGATGGGGGTAGATTTCTCCCAACTACGATAATGATCAAAGTGTCGGAGACACGTCGACTTCTATCGCTACCCTTTTGAGAATCACAACTTCGCGATACGCAAACCACAACCTCAAACCCTCCCACTTTCCGAGCCATCAATCGACTGAATTCATGCCATTCATCTCCTTCCGCCCGCAGTCCTCAGTGAAATTCTTTCCGCACCTCAACATCCGGCCGAATTTGTCATTTCTCCTATCTTATTCAACAGGTTCGCCGGCTTGTTGGCTTCGCTTCCTCTTAACAGCACTCGCTCCTTTTACCTCAAAATATGACTGGGAATCATCTTCCACCGCTCCAAGCGTATTGATGTCTGATATCTTGATGTCGTGCGCCCGAGACTTCTGATTGTGTCCTATCTCCGCTGTCGTCAGTTGTGGATTGTGATTCCCACTCGAAATGGAGGATCAACGGGAGCTGTTAATGAGCCTGCAAATCATCACCCGATCACAACATTCAATATCGTCGCCAGCATTATGAGCTGCCACTCACTGCTGGATAGAGCCTTCTATTCAAAATTGCCTTCACTACCGTTAGAGTCCGGCTCAAGCTGTGCACCGACCGCATTTTGAAGTTGTTGGATGGTTTGCGTCGTTAGTGTGGGTGCTATACCTTGTCTTATCAAGTCTTGGTAATTGGCCACCGCAAAGCGCATCACATCGATGGGTTTGAGGTGGCGCATAATATGCAGCATTATTTCTGCCGGAATGCGCAAGAGTGGAAACAGTGTTGGAATCCGGGTTTGATTCGTAATGTAGAGTACCCTTGGTCGTGAGAGCGCTGGTGCCAAGCCGTATGCATGCAGCAACGGATAATTCGCGAACACGAAATTGATAAATGATTCAGGAGGAAGAAGATCAACGATGTCCAGAATCAACTCATGGGGAAGAGAGTAGAATGGATGCTGCAAGGTGGAAGACGGGCTTGAAGGCGTGGCAAAATAGTAGTCATTTCGTCCAGTGATTCCTAGTTTCGAGGTGCTTGGCGTGCCTTGTGGCGAGGCCATAACTCTTCAATCTGCGTGAGACTTCGTGCCGCTTCCTGATGCGAAAAGAAATCTCCAGAGTAATGCAGAGAGATAGAAGCCGCCTGTGGCCAACAGCACAATATACGCGGCCGTCAGCAGCAGTGATCTCGGGAAGACGTTGAGGATGTAGGGATCAAGTATGATATCGACGTTGACCAGAGGCGGACGTTGCATCAACGTCTTATTGGCAGAGAAGAAATCGGCAGCAGCTTGGATGCGAAGAAACAGCACACTGTCCGGTGAAAGCTTCGGCTCGGCTATTGGGGTGGCAGTGTCAAAGTGGTTCTCCACGCGTTCCTCAGAAAATGAAGCGAGGGGCTGAATCAAGTCAGGTGTCGAGAAGACATGAGAAATGTTGAACAGCTCAATATTGAAAATTGTAGGTTGCTAGTGAAGGATGCATGTTAGCGGTCATTGGAATGGAGATACTGTTTGCATGCCAGATCGGAAGACGTACAGTCGCTGTCCAACAAACTCGAACTTCGTAACGTTGATGGCTGTGTAGTCCTCGCAACAGATACCAGCTGTCGATACCGTCCGGCTTCTGCTCCGTCGGAAACGCAGCTGGTACTGCACGCCGAATCGAAGGATGAAGATGAGTGAGGATGTCGAGATGAAGGTTGTCCAGGCTGGGAGTGTTGCTGGCTTCAGGGAGCGACAAGGGAGCGGGTGCGAGAAAAATAACTTTCTCCGTGTTTGCGACGGTAAGTTCAGCAAACAGGACAGAAGTAGAAGTAGTGACAGCGGTCCAATACCGGATGCTGCTTATTCTCATGGCGACGATAGGACGACGTTAAGCGGATATTCCAGGTACGCAAGAGACCATCAACCGGTGCATTCACTCATGTTTGGTCGTGCTGATTGCACGTGTTCTTCATAGTTTCGGTGTGTGAGCGATTCAGGGTTTGATTTTTTCACCAGCAGTTGCCCTAGGAGAGGCTCAAGCAAAGTATTGGTTATGCTGTCATATTGCGAAGTAGTGTGACGATGGAGGTGTCGTTGAAATAATGGACGGGAGCTGATGTTCGGTCGTGGTATCCTTTGCCGTGACCCTGGCTTCCTCTGATTGGTTGATTTGTGCGCGTCGCCCCACCGCCAAGAGCGATCGATCCAAAACATTAATGCCTCTCCTTCTCTACCACCACCGCCCACACTTCACTCTCGTCAACACCACTCCACACACTCGCGCCAGTGTCCAGTGGCCACTCCTCCGACGCTCTCGCACCTTTTCACACCTGATCCACATCACCGTACACATCCAAAACACCGCCAGCATGCGTGAGATTATCAGTTTGAACGGTACGGTGTTTACTCCTCCTGTTCCCCGCGTGCTTGACCGCCAGATTAGCCGCACCCGCCAAATTGCTCCCTATACTGACATCCACGCGTATAGTCGGCCAGGCTGGTTGCCAAATCGCCAACAGCTGCTGGGAGGTTAGTACAACCCTTTAAAGAGCATCGAAATACGTGGGCATGGGTTTTTTTGGAGGGAGACGAGACAATTTGGCTGCCTACGACGAATGCCCACATGGCTGACTCCCGATAATAGCTCTACTGTCTTGAGCACGGTATCCAGCCAGATGGCTACCTCACTGAGGAACGCAAGTCCTCTGGCGAAGATGAGGGTTTCTCCACCTTCTTCTCTGAGACTGGTAGGCCAGTTCTATACAGATGTCTTTTGGGCGCTATTGCTGATGGTCGTGAACAGGCAATGGCAAATATGTGCCACGCACCATCTACTGTGATTTGGAGCCAAACGTCGTCGACGAAGTCCGCACTGGTCCATACCGCAGTCTTTTCCACCCAGAGATGATGATCACCGGCAAGGAGGATGCCTCCAACAACTACGCCCGGGGTCACTACACCGTCGGCAAGGAATTGATCGACCAAGTTTTGGACAAGGTTCGACGTGTTGCCGACAACTGCTCCGGTCTTCAAGGTTTCCTCGTCTTCCACTCCTTCGGTGGTGGTACTGGTTCTGGTTTCGGTGCTCTGCTCATGGAACGCCTGTCTGTCGACTACGGCAAGAAGTGCAAGCTGGAGTTCTGCGTCTACCCAGCCCCACAAGTCGCCACCTCTGTGGTCGAGCCCTACAACTCTATCCTCACCACGCACACCACGCTGGAGCACAGTGACTGCTCTTTCATGGTCGACAACGAGGCTATCTACGACATCTGCCGCCGCAACCTCGGCATTGAGCGCCCCAACACCGAGAACTTGAACCGCCTTATCGCTCAGGTTGTGTCTTCCATCACTGCCTCTCTCCGTTTCGATGGCTCCCTCAACGTCGATCTCAACGAGTTCCAGACCAACTTGGTTCCATACCCACGCATCCATTTCCCACTGGTTGCCTACGCTCCTATCATCTCCGCCGCCAAGGCCGCTCACGAGGCCAACAGCGTGCAGGAGATCAGCATGTCCTGCTTCGAGCCCAACAGCCAGATGGTCAAGTGTGACCCACGCAACGGCAAGTACATGGCTACCTGCTTGCTCTACCGTGGTGACGTCGTCACCAAGGAGGTTCACAGCGCTGTGGCCACTCTCAAGAACAAGCGCACCATCCAGTTCGTCGATTGGTGCCCAACTGGTTTCAAGATCGGTATCTGCTTCCAGCCACCACAGATGGTTCCCAACGGCGACTTGGCCAAGGTCAACCGCGCCGTGTGCATGCTGTCAAACACCACAGCCATCGCGGAAGCCTGGACTGCTCTGTCCCACAAGTTCGACCTCATGTACAGCAAGCGTGCCTTCGTCCATTGGTACGTTGGTGAAGGTATGGAGGAGGGTGAGTTCTCTGAGGCTCGTGAGGACTTGGCTGCACTCGAGCGTGACTACGAAGAGGTTGCTGCCGACTCTGCCGAGGGTGACGAGGGCGCTGAAGCAGAGTACTAGACGCCTACATGATTGGTGGGCTTACAGGTTGGACTCGCAGCGATGCGCGAAAAATTCTTGTTGATCAGAAAGGCAATGCAGACGTTGAGCAGGAGAGCGCGAGTAGTGGAATACCCACAGAGTCTTCAAATAGTTAACTGATGGAGCGATTCTCTTTTGTTTGTCACTAATTTTGACACCCATGATCACTTCGTCTCCGGCGCCACGAGACCTGCCCGTTCGTACTCACGCGTGAAGATCCTCTTGAAGAATGCTGGGCGTCAGGTGATGAAGCCAACGGCGATCTTTATGCTACCACTCTTCCTCTTCTTGCGAGCTGAAACACCCAGCACGACTTAGCCCTCTTGACACGTTCTTGAATGGCGTGCGGACCAGACGGCGAAATTCGATTTGTGTGTGGTTATATACAGCCTTCCCCTTCCGTGGATGCTTGATACTGTTCCTCGGCTTTCTCTTCTCTCAGACAGCGACTGGTTCAGTCCCAGACCCCACCAACCACAGACCTCTCACCGCCGCCGTCACACCACCGCCGTGCAAGACGCGCCATCCACACAGCCATCATGGCGGATCGGAGGAGTACGCCAGATGCCGGGCCTGATTTTGCACCGCCCTCACTGCCCCCCGGATGGTGAGCGCCTCTATCTACCTTCGCCTTTTGACTTCACTGCCTCTCTTCTCTCCATCGACAACTCCATCACTTCCACTTGCTTCCTTGCTCCTGTCCCGCGACTCGTCTCCTATACTATTTCACAGCTGTGCACGGCCTTGCCACTGACGTAGCTGCGTGGCAGGATCGCGCAGTGGGACGCCAAGTAAGTAATTGAGCCCTTAGCCGATGAAGGGTTCAACTATTTGAGACCCCTCCACAGCGCAATCTATCAGCATCGACTTTGATTTCTGACTGGTGTGTTGAATCAACGCAGATCGCGCAAGTACTACTTTGTCCAAATATCGACCGGTGAATCGACGTGGACTACACCCACCCAAGCAGCTCCATCCGTACCGTCTCCTGGAGGAACTCCTGCACAAGGCAATCCATACAATATGCCACCAGAAGAGGGCGAAAGAGGGTTCGGCAATACAGGTCAAGAGAGCGATAGAGGGTTGGGCGTAGGTTGAACATCTGAGTCGCAACGCAGGATATGTGTGCTAACATATATCCGGCAGGGGGATCTCGTCAACTCGTTTCTAGGTGGTAAACAAGGAAAGCAGTCTCCGCTTGGAGGCATCGCTTCTTCACTTCTTGGTGGCAGCAGCAATTCTGGCTCACATGGAGGAGGTTCGAGCTCTGGTCTAGGCGGCATCGCCTCGTCCCTACTTGGGGGCGGGAGTTCATCGCATGGCGGAAGTGGGCAATCGAGCGGACATGGCGGCAGCAGCGGAGCCGGTGGACTGGGTGGAACTTTAGGCTCGATGGCCAGCAGCTTCTTGGGCGGCCACGGCAGCAAACCACATGGAGGGTCGAATCCTTACGGGTATTCCTCCAATGCCAACGCCAGCGGCACATATAACGGAACAGCACCTCCTACCTCGTACCAAGCCGCAAGTGCTGGACACACACCTGTGGGAGGCGGCCACAAACCACCGCAGCAATCTGGAGACTATTCTCAAAGCAGTCATCAACAGTCAGGAGGACAATATGGCTCGCATAATCAGCCGAGTCATAACCAGCAACCAAATTACGGTTCGCATGGCACGTCCAACTATTCCCAACAGCCACCAGGTGGTGGATATGGCCAGCAAGGCTACAACTCCCCTCCTCAACATCAGACAGGCGGAGGGTATGGCCAGCCACCACCTCAACAATCTTATGGTAGCGGTGGATATGGTGGACCACCGCAGCAGCCTCCGCAAGGGCAATATGGTGGCGGGCCAGGTTACGGTCAACAGCAGCCGTACCCACCACAATCTCATGACCAAGGACAGAATCAACAAGGGTGGCAAGCATACCCCGGTGCTTCACATCATCAACATCATCAACAGCAACCGCAAGGTGGGTATGGACAACAACAGGCCGGCTATGGTGGAGGAGGGTACGGACAAGGTGGAGGTTATCCTCCACAAAATCCTTCGTGGCGATAGATGGCGATGGTTTGGTCTTTTGCA
>CATIWM010185318.1:0-17744 GCA_949671775.1 Mallotus repandus
GCTTTGGTAGCACAGTTGGATTTGGAACTAGTTCAGATGGATGTAAAAACTGCATTTTTACATGGAGACTTGGAGGAGGAAATCTATATGACTCAGCCAGATGGATTCAAAGTTGCTGGAAAAGAAAAGATGGTATGCAAATTGGAAAAATTGTTGTATGGATTAAAGCAATCTCCAAGGCAGTGGTACAAGCGATTTGATAAATTTATGATCAGGCAAAAATACACAAGAAGCAAGTATGATCATTGTGTATATTTGTGCAAGCTACAAGACGGATCCTATATATATCTTCTACTTTATATTGATGATATGCTGATAGCTTCCAGGAGTCAGACAGAAATTGAGAAATTGAAGACTCAATTGAACAGGGAGTTTGAGATGAAGGATCTCGGTGAAGCAAAGAAGATTCTTAGCATGGAGATATCTAGAGATAGAAAATTGGGGAGGCTTTGTTTATCTCAGAAAGAATATCTGAGAAAGGTACTAAAACGTTTTGGCATGAATGAGAAGTCAAAACCAGTTAGTACACCACTTGCTTCTCATTTCAAGTTTAGTACATCCATGTCACCAAAGAATGATACAGAACGGGAATACATGATAAAAGTACCTTATGCAAGTGCTGTTGGTAGCTTGATGTATGCAATGGTGTGTATGAGGCCCGATATTTCACAAGCAGTTGGGGTTGTGAGCAGGTATATGCATGATCCTGGCAAGGAGCATTGGCAAGCTGTGAAATGGATTCTATGATATATTCTAAACACCATAGATGTTGGTTTGATATTTCAGCAGGATAAGCAAGAAGGTCAATATGTAGTTGGGTATTGTGATTCAGACTATGCAGGTGATTTGGACAAGTGTCGATCAACTACTGGTTATGTGTTTACTTTTGCAAAGGCACTAGTTAGTTGGAAGTCCACCTTACAGTCAATAGTGGCTTTGTCTACTACAGAGGCAGAGTATATGGCAATTACAGAGGCTGTGAAGGAGGCAATTTAGCTTTAAGGGTTGCTTGGTGAACTGGGAATGATACAGAAGCACATCAAAGTGCATTGTGACAGTCAGAGTGCTATTCATTTAGCAAAGAACCAGGTTTATCATGCAAGGACGAAGCACATCGATGTCCGATATCATTTTGTACGGGAGATTCTAGAAGAAGGTGGAGTCATAATCCAGAAGATTCGGACCACTAAGAATCCTGCTAATATGTTGACAAAAGTGGTAACTGCGGTCAAGTTTAAACATTGTTTAGACTTGGTCAATATTGTTGAAAATTGAAAGCTGAAATTTGCAGACACTACTAAAGTTTGGATTTGTGAGAAAATTGTTTGAAATTTTTGAAGATGGAGATTTGTTGGTTTGTAAAATTCCCACATCGGGAATTTGAGAAAAAAAGGGGGGAGTCTTTAGTTATAAATAGACTCCTTCCCCCTTTAGTTTTGATCATCCCAAAATTGCCCTCTCTCATATATTGGCAATTAATCTTTTTCTCTTTCTTTTGTAATATTTCCTTAATTAGTAAAATATTATTTTAGTAGTATCCGATGACGTAGGCATAATTGGCCGAACTTTGTTAAATTTTGATATTCTCTTTTATGTATATTTAATAGCTATTGTTGGGTATAGTTGTTGTTAATTATTGTGCTATTAAAATTACTTGTCTTAATAGATTCTGTCTAAGGAGGGTGGTTTTTAAGGAGACATTGTGATCCCGTCACTCTTTCCTGAAAATCTATCTTAGGGTGATTTTTAGTACAATTATTTTCACTCTAGTCACCTGTGCAATAGTTCTCAAGATGAATTAATTATTGGTGAAAATTAACCCGAATTCCACAACACCAGCCTTGTATGTGTTTATGGCCTTTTATACTATACTGGTCCTCTTAATGTGCTTCACTGTTTGTTTAGTTAATTAATGTTATCTTTTATTTGGTCGAAAAAAAAAATTTATTTTTAGACACTTAAAATAAAACTTAAATATTAAAAAATTATTGATGGAATTACAATAAAAATGCAAGAATTAAAATTATTTAAGAATAGTTAAAGAAATGTTGCTATACTCTTATTATATTTATAAAAATATATTTTTTTAAGAATAGAACATCATTTCGAACTGCACCTATCATCACTAAATAAATTTTTCATACATTCGAGATTTATAAACTCTATAATAGAATAGTTTTTATTTTATAAATTATTTATTATTAAAAAGGAATAAATTTCCCACCTACGTTAATTATATATTTTTACTTATAAATAAATTAAAATTTTTATATAAAAAATTATTTATTTATATCTACACGAATATAAGAAACCAAAAACATAAATTTTTTTAATAATAAAAAGTAACCATATATATAAGAATACAAAAGCATGAAATTCAACAATTGAAAATTAACTTTGATATGTGTGAATTCATGTTCATATTCATATTTAAATTCATGGGTTTTTGAAGACACAAAATTCCAAAAGAAGCCAACGTTATTAGCATATGATAGAAGAGTAAATTATGAGTACAGTTGGTGGCATCTAGGACACTATGGTATAGGCTTTATTTATTTATTGGCCGAATATATCTATGATGTTTTATACTTGTTATTTTTTGTCAATTTAACATTTTAATTTATAATTTTATTATATTTTAATATTTCAACTCACCTAAAATACAATTTTAAAATCCTTATTAGTACACATGACATAAAATAGTTAATCAATATGTGTCAGATTATAAAGGCTGACTGACAAAATTTTTTAAGTTGAGGTATCAAATTGATAAAAAGCAACAAGTACAAGAGGTGATAAATGTATTATGTCATCACATAAACTGCATATTAGTGATTTTTAAACAAATTTAAGTGTTCAAATGGTAAAATTATAAGTTGAAATATCAAACCGACAAATTATATCAAATATAAAGACCGCAAATATATTATACCTTCATTTTTTTTATTACGGTAGAGGGAAGGTACCGATCGAATTAATATATAAATGTCGATTTCGGCAATAATAGCTTTATTTTAGCATTTATTTAATTCTTTTATGGCCTTTATAACATTAAATTTTTTCAGTGAAAAATTATCAACCTCTGCCTTTTTTGTTCTAAAATTATAAATTTACTTTTTAATAAATTTAAAATTTAAATTTATTTTTTTTAAATAATTAATAAATTAATTTATTAATAAGTTTTATTTTAAATAAATTTTATTTAAATTATATAATTCTAACAAGATAATAATAAATTATCTAATATTAACTAAAGAATAAATTTAAATATATTATAACTCAATCATAGTAAAAACATTTTTTAGTTAGTTAATTTGAATTAAATGGGCAAAAATTTTTATAGAGAGAGCTTTTTAATTAATACTTTAGAACATTTAAAAAAAAACTAATACTTTAGAAGAGGTTTGTATTAAGTATACTCTTAGTGTTAGGTTGTCAACTGATTGAAGTAACCGATAAATTTTTTTTTTTTTTTAATCAATTACAATTTAAGTGTTTGGTAAAACTTTAAAATTAGGAGTTGATAGCTATTTTTTTTGAAAGTTTGTTCCCATAAACTCATAGCTGATTTGTATTTATTTAGACTATTTACCTTTATTAAAAATAACTAATTACAAATAACTTTGTTTAAATTAAATATAAGTAATTAATTTTTTATAGTTCATAATTAAATAAATATTATTGTAAATTATAGTTAATAATTAAATAATTATAATATTTGTGGACATCCAATTTGATTGGTCCACAACAAAAGTCTAATGATGAGACATATTGTGCACTGATCGCAAAGATCAACTCAAATCCTTTCGAAAATGGACTTGAAGCCCAAACCTTTTTGGAAATGGATTAGATATTGAGCCTAAGGCCCATGAAGTCCATTGAGGGAATTGCCTCAGCCTAAGGCCAATCAGGCGACGCCCGACAAAAATAGGCGTCGCCCCTATGGCAGTGGTTTGATGAGGCGAAGCCTCTTCATAGAGGCGCCGCCTAAGTACTGTCATTTTTTTTAAAAAACGGAGCATTAATGACAGAGAAAACGCATGAATTACTCCTGAATTAATAATTTCCACGTTGGCATGTTTTTCATAGTAATGGAGAACGTTACCAATAGAAGGGGAAGGGTTCAAACTGCTGGAAGAATGATTAAAAATGAAGAAAGAGAAGAGAAAATGAGGTTTTTTTCTGCTTTTTGGAGGCTGGACTGAACTTCGAAAATAGAGAATTTTTCTAAGGAAGAAAGGAAGAAAAGAGCAACTGGAAAGCTAAAGAAGAGGGAACGAAAAGAAAAATCTTGAAGTTCATTCTCAAAGGGATAAGAGAGTTCTTGCAGTTAGGCAGCGTTCCAACCAAAAATTCATCTCGGAGGGCTACAGTTAGGAGCACAAACTCAGCTAAAACAGTAAAGCTCTCTGTTTTATCAACTTTTAAAGTTTTTTTTTTAGTTTCATTTCATTTTTTTTATTGAATCTTGGTCTGTAAAGTATATCTTTGTAATTATTCATTGAAATTTATGTCTCTACTTCCATTTACTTTCAATAAAATAACCTGTAATTTGGATTCTGGTGACGAAATAAGTTTTTTTTTTTAATTTTTGTTCTGAAGTCGTAATTCAGGTGACACCTGATTGAAGAGGCATTTCCTCAATAGCCTCAGGTGATTTCACGATGCCTTAATGGCATTAGGTGACTCCTCAACGATCCAGCGTTGCCCCTTTTCTTGTTTTTTGTTATTATTTTATTTAAAATTTGTTATACTTTTAATTATGTTTATTTGAAACTGCCTGATTTATTTAATTACGAATATTTCATGCAAATTTACTTTTGAAATATGTTGTGATTGATTTAATTTTAAAATATTTTTTAATTTAAGTTACGTGATTGTTAAGGTTTTGAGTTTTTTTATTTGTTAAATTTGCATTAGCTTTAGTCTTAAATTTTTAGGTGTTTTTTGTGCATTTTGATCTTGATTTTCATTTCTGAATTTTATTATTCCAATATGTGTTTTGTTGCCTTAATATTTATCAAGTAATTAGGTCTTTATTTTGCTTTATAATTTTATTATAAGAAATTAACTTTGATTATTTTACTTTTTGTAGGTTTTATTTGTTATTTGTGGAGAGATAATTTATTATATTTTTCAGGAATTATCAGGGTGATGGTTAATCACCAAATCATGACCTAAATTTAGAAGATTCATTTAGATTTATTTTTATTTATTTATTTTATAATTTTGTGTGATCAAAAGGTTGTAATTCTTTTCTCCTCCTCCATTTTTTTGTGCGCTTTAAATTTATTTTTATCTTTATTTTTTTGTGTGTTTAAAGGGATGTAATTCTTTTCTCCTCCCCTATTTTTTTTTGCATGAGTATTTTATTCTATTTATTTATTTTTATTATCAATTTAATTGTGAATGTATAATGTGGTGAATGTTAGATCTAATTGCATGAAAAACGGATTAATATGCAAACTAGGATCTAATTGCAAAATTGGATGAATTAATTGGAGGCGATTATAATTTGCATGTTAACAAAGAAATAATTTAATAA
The DNA here is from genome assembly GCA_949671775.1 of Mallotus repandus. Classification (NCBI taxonomy): domain Eukaryota; kingdom Viridiplantae; phylum Streptophyta; class Magnoliopsida; order Malpighiales; family Euphorbiaceae; genus Mallotus; species Mallotus repandus. The sequence continues at coordinate 5,546 of CATIWM010185318.1, forward strand.
TTAAAGGTAATAAAATACAAAACACAAACGGAGGCCAACTGTAAGGTTGGGTGGGCATTCAGAAGCCCATACATAGTTTCTGAGTCCAATCTTTGATGACGGTTGCTGGGGGCCCTCCATGGGATCCAGTTGTTGTAAAAGTGTATCTCGGATCTTATCCAGGTGACGACTCCCACCTCCGATATAGGCTTAAAATCTACATTGTATTTCCTAGTCGACCCTGAGTCCACACAGTATCATAGTTGCCAAACACTTGAGCGTGAGTTGAACCCCGCCACCTACAATATTTATATATAATTATTTTAAAAAAATTATACAATATAAAATTTATTTTTTAGTAATTTATATTCAAAGACATAAATTATTATTTATTATTATATATATATATTTTAAAATAATTTATTTAACTAAAAAATATTATGACAAATATATAAAATTATATTTATAAATAAATTATAACTTTAGCGGTCATTTGACATATAAACAACAATAACTAACAAAATTTTACCAAACAATATATATTTATCAGTTATCAGCTATCCACTATCCACAACAGCTATCGACTATCTGCATCCGCAACCATTATCAGTTGTTATAAAAAAAAACTAAACCAAACAAACCCTTAATAACTTTTTATCAGTGGTTTAAGTTGCGATAAATTGATATTTTGTACTTCAAACTATTAGCAAATAGGGGTAAATTGTCTGACATCATTAAAAATAATGACGTGATAAAGGCTATTTAGTCATATCATATTGAGAAGAAATACTTATGTGATTTTATATTCTAAGTTGGGATTTATCTTTATAACAAATCAGTATTCTATTTTACAATATCACAAAAATAATATATTTATTTATTTATAATAATAATATGAATTTTTTATAAATTAATTCTCAATGGTTTAAGCAATTTTAGAATATAATTTTTTATTTCTTTTTATAGTGTATTATGAATAATTTTATAATAATTAATATTTCATGTTGTAGAATTAAGATACTTTTAAAAAATTACATGCATATCCTATTATTAAAATTATCTTAATTTGACAAAATTAAATATTAATTATTATAAAATTATTCATAATGCTTTAAAAACATAAGTTCTTAACAAAATATGTGCGAGTGAGTTTAGTGCATGTGTATTATAATTACGAAGCTACAATTTTTAAATTTTTTAAATTTTACAAAATTAAATGTTAACTATTGTAAAATTATTGATAATTTATTAATAATATAAGTTTTAAATTAATTAAATTATAAATATATAAAATTCCAAAAAATTAAATATTAATTATTAATACTGCGCTAAGAACATAAAATTTTAAGTTGATCAAATTAAAATATGTAAAAAATAATAGACCGTATATAGAAAATAAAAAAATTATATTCTTAAAAAATTATAGAAAATTTTAAAAAAAAATTCCATTAAGAAATTATCTATAAAAAAATTCATATTATTATTATAAATAAGTAATTTTTTTTAATATTGTAAAATAGAGTATTGATTTATTATAAAGATAAATTATAAATTAAAATATAAAATTATAGAGATATTTTTATTTTTTTCAAAATAATATAATTAAAATACTTTTTATCACGGTCATTTTTAACAGTATTATATGATTTGACTCTATTTGTTAACAATGTAAAGTGCAAGGTATAGTTTATGGCAACTCAAAAACCATAAGCTAAAAAAGTGATTAGGGTGAAACATTATTATTTTTTGTATTATTCCCTCTATATATGTATATATTGACTATGACTCTATAAGTCTTATGCAAGTAGTAAATCCTGCAAGTTACCTTCTTGGGTTTTAACTTATGCTTATCATGAAAAAATTCATCTTGAGATCCTTCTACTTTCAACATTTTTTACATTTTACCCCTATACTAAATTTTATACACATTACACTCTTATACTCTTAAAAATTTGACATTAAGCCCTTATTTAACAGAAAAGCCAACGACAGTTACAAAAATATCCAATTTAGTCCTTATAATTTTAATTTTTTTCTATTTAATCCTTATAATTTTATTTTTAACAATTAAATCCTTATAATTTTCTAAAATAATCCAATTAAATTTATTAAAGATTTCAAAAATTGTATATTTTTAATTTTTATCTAATTGAAATGTAGATAATTTATTTTTGGTAAATTATATAATATTAGAAATATATATAATATTAGAAATTTTAAAAATATTATAATAAATAGTATATATTTTAATTGTTCATTAAACATTACACACAGTCATCTCTCTTATAATTTTAAAAATTTTTAATTTTTTTTAAAATATATGGTTATAAAAAAATAATATATCAATCATTTATTATAATATATTTTTGTGTCTTTTTTATTAGTTAATATAATAAAAAATAGCTTATGTGTAAAATTATCAATTATCAATTATAATTAGTGTAATATAAATTATAATTTTAATTAATAAAAAAGAAACATAAATTATTTAGTTAATAAAAAAGACACAATCATATTTCCTATTTTACATGCAAGCTGAATTATATAAATTATATAATATATTTTTTGGACATCAATTATAAATATATTTGGATAGATATATAAATTTTATATGTGTGAATATAATTTATTATATTTCATTTAATAAATAGCTTATATGGCTTTTTATTAGTTAATTTTTTTAAGGAAAACGTATCTTTTTATTAGTTAAAATTTTATTGTATATTATTTTTTCATTAATATCTTTTAATTATTTAAATATTTAATGAACAATTAAAATCTACACTATTTATTATACATATTTTTAAATTTTTTAAAATTATATATTTCTAATATTATAATTTACTAAAAATAAATAATCTACATTGTAATTAGATAAAAACTAAAAATATATAGTTTTTGAAATTTTTAATAAATTTAATTGGATTATTTTAGAAAATTTTAAGGATTTAATTCTTAAAAATAAACTTATAAGGATTAAATAGAAAAATTAAAATTACAAGGACTAAAATGGATATTATTTTAACAGCCGTTATCTTTCCTTCAAATAAGGGCTCAATGTCAAATTTTTTAGAGTATGGGGGTGCAATGTGTATAAAATTTAGTACAGGGATAAAATATAAAAAATATTGAGAGTACAGAGGTCTTAGGATGTATTTTTCATATATATGTTTATATATATATATCCCAAGAAGGTATTTACTACTTGCATAAGACTTATAGAGTCATAGTCATTTTATATATATATATATCATGAATTATACTCCTCCCTTCCACAAGTACACATTTATTGGAAACTAGATTTATCATGATTAATCTTTTCAAGCGCTAATGCAAAAGAGATTTTAAATAATTTTTAATAATTTTTTTTAAAAAAATAAGCAGTTAAATGTAAAAATTTCTATTAAAGTATAAATATTATAAACTTAACTTATGATGATAGTATATAAGTACTAAAACTTTAAGAATTTGCTTTTCTTTTTTAACACAATAAAAAATGCAATTAGCACTACTATATGATACAATAATAGTTTTTCAAGCAAAGAAGAAAGTGGAAAGCTAGCCCATCCCAACATCAACAGATTTCACTAGCATAAAAAAATTGACAGTCTTTTGCTAATAATTCAACAAAGTCTTTCCAACCATTGGAGGATTTATCATCAAAAAACGTGTTTGCCACTGTTGAAAACAGCCCCACTCATTAAAATTCTTAATTGAACACTAATTTTGGGTTTAATGCAACTTCATATAGAATTAATCTAGATTTGGCCCTTTTGCATTTTTTTTATTTTTTTTATATTATTGATATTCAAAATTTATCAAATTTTATTTTAATTTGATTTGAATTATAAAAATAAGAAAAATTTTATTAATTAATTTAATATCACGACTCAATTTGTTGGTTAATCTCAAAATATGCTTTTGCCACCTAAAATAGTAATAATAATAATAAAAAAAAAACTAATCCCTCTGTTCTATTTCAATTACCTTCTAAAAAAAATATTTTTTTTTCTCACGTACAATGCACATGGTTAAAATAGTTATTAAATATATAATTTACTTTAATTTTTTATCATAAAAATAATGATTATTATAATATTAATATAATAAATTGTTAATAATAAATAATATATTATTGACAATAATTCATATAAAATATATATTTACATTTTCAGAGTTATTATAAAAAAGAATACTAACATAAAAATAATTTTTTAAAAATGTTCACATATTTACAACAGTGATATTTTTAAACATTATGTGTGAAAAATGAAAAATATAACATAATTATAAAATATAAAAATTAATATGGAAGAGTAATATCGTATTTATTTATAATATATAATTAAAATAAATATAAATCTTATACTAATTTAAAATTTTATGTATTTATTTAAATTTGATAATCAATGCAATATAATTATTTTATTTTTATTTAAACCTATACCATTTTTAAATACAAAATTTGAAATTTTAAAATACAAACTAAAGCTATTATCATCAATTTTAAAATCTTTTAAAAATCAAATAAAGACTATTTTTGTGAATATATAAAATGTATAAGTCTATTTTCGTCCAAAAAAGTTTTCTTTCTATTCATTCTTTTATATACAGTATAGATAAAATTTGTTTTACTCCAAATGACATTTTTAGATTACCAATAAAAAATAATTTTTTTTTAAATTTTACCCATATCTTGATTTTAGAGTAAGTTTTTTTATTGAAGTAATTGTAATTACGCACTAACTTTTAGTCTTTTTAAAAAAGGGTTATATAGTCATTTACACTTATAATTATACATATTAAATAAATTTTTTAATTTTTATAACACCATTTTAAAAGACAATTGAAATGAAATTGAGGAAATGTCTATCTTGACAGCTGCCTGATAAAGTTTTAAAGCATTCAAATTTTACTGCAAAGAAAAAGAACTTAAAGTGAATGGAAACAAACCCCACCCCTTTATCGATTGATTAATTTAATTAGGGTCTACATGTGCAAGCACCAGCATTTCTCAGCTACACAAATCACTTTCATAAGTGTGAGAGTTTAGTACCCACAACTTCAAGCAGGCAAGCGCACACAGAAGGGAAAGTCACTGAAAGTTTTATATTTATTAGGAGAAATAGTTACGGAAAGAATTTTATATTCCGAACTAATGAAGACCTACGGGATGTCAAAAAAATATTAAAAGTAAAAAAAAAAAAAGCATCAGCATATGTTTGCTGGCCTGTGGTATTCGTTTTATTAGCAAAATGTGACTGTTTGACACTATAAATTAAAGTCTTATACAGATCCATCGAACATGCAAACATTAATACAGCTTGCCAAATGTCTATCCATTGTACGCATGGATCTCTATATCAAAAAAAAAAAAAAAAATTACTACAACCACAATTTTACATGAAATGTCACTAGTGAGATTCTCTAAGGATCTGGGCATCTAGGTTCTACCGAATTATAAATGATGTTCAAAAACCAGAAGAATAGTCCATTTCAGGCTTTAAAAATACATGTGGTTGTGTCTCAAACAATGAGCCTGCACTACAGGAATCTCTTTATCTTGGAGGTCTACTCTTAATAAGGGAAACTACATACATTATATATACTAACAACCGTGCATGTAGGGAAGGTGATGCCAGAAGTTAAGTGCACCATGACCATAGAGTTTAATGTAAATAAGGGCAAGAGTGGCCAACCACTAACATGTTTATCACCACACGACAACTTGGAATCCCCCCACATGGACGACTATGACATTGTGACACAAGTAGTTAGACTGGCGTGTGGACGAGGTTTGTGCACATTTTTATGTGATTGTATATTCTAGGAGAAATGGGTGTCTGCCGCGTGTTACAATCATGTGATTTTAACTAACATTAATTAGGATGCAAGATTCTTGATTACATTTAAATAACTGTCAAAAGTATTCTCAGATGCGACAATTCTGCATTTCTGTCACTTAAAATTAAGTGTTTTTCTGTTTTGATTATCTTATGGATCTAAATTTTGTACTGTCAAATTTATAATGACTAAATGACTGTGTTATTCTATTTTCAGTTTATTTAGTTATAGGTGTACTAGTTTGTATTATAGAGTTAGAATTGTAATCAAGTCAATTTGCTCGTGAACAGTTTGATATTTAATTCGATAAAATCTCATTCAAACTTATATATTAAAGCTTATATAATAAATGAATCAATCTCTAACTATAGAAAGCTCGACTTGTGAAATTCACGAATAACATCGAATAGAAGATTGCAAGCTAAATTGTAATTTTACTATTTAATAATTTAATTTTAAATATATAATATATAAATTTTTATTGTAAAAAATATTTTTAAAAAATATTATTAGAATAAAATCATAATTTTTATTAAATATAATATAAATTATTTAGTAAATAATTTATTTTTAATTTTTAATGTATAATTTTAATTTATAGTTTGTATTTTTAATTTTTTTTGTCTCATTTAAGTTTATGAATAACTCGTGAACACCAAGTAATATAGCGAGCTTGACTCAATTATAAACAAACCAAGTTTGAATAAGCCAAAATTCGGCTCAATTACACCCCTATGTGGAGCTGTTATGTATTATGGTTGTTGCCTCGATAGTTATTAGTACATTTCTTTTAATTAATGAAATTTTCTTAATTTAAAAAAATAAGTGTCAAGTATTGTGAATTCTTATATTTGATAATAAAAATATGATATATATGTATCATGAAATTGGACTAATTAAAAAATATTGAAAACAAAGATCGATCGTTTGACTTTCTGTTCTATTTGTGAAAAGGATCCCCTACTAATAATCAAAAGGATTGCTTTTTTTTTTTTGAATTTAATAAATATGAGAACAAAAGGTATTAACAGAAAAAAAATTATTTTTTCTTAATGTGGTAATAATGAGTTTTTACTTGACTAAAAATTTGCGACATCTGATGGTAAGTGTTGGAAGTAATATATTTAGAATGTATATAAAATATTTTCAATTAGGTTACAGGTAAATAAAAAAATTTCTAAAATGAAATGGTTGAAGAGAGATTTATGAGATTTTAAAATAAATTAATTTGAAGAAAGACTTTCTAAGATACAACAAATGTCAACAGGACAAGAGAATTGAGATTCAGCAAAGTCAAGTCAATCATTGAACAAGTTAACAAACAGATTATTTCCAAGTCAACAAAAATTAAGCAATATTCAAGACATAATATCACAAGTCAAGAAATTTTTAGAAATAAGAGAATTACTACGATCAATGCAATAAATATGCCAGGAAGCCCTAACTGAGAGCCTAATGCATCATTTTTCTTTGTTCTCTTCTTCTTCTTTGATTCCATCCATTTTTCACCCATACCCATCTTCAAGTCTTCTAAGAATATGTGAACTCCAGGATCTCTCATTTTTACCTCACTCCCAAGAAGGATGGAATTGTTTATACCTTGAATATTGTTGTTTATATAAATGTTAATGCAGCAACTATCTTGAGGCTCTCCTGTAGCAGCTCCATTGCGGATGGTCATTGCCGCTCCGACATTTCTTCCCTTCAAGTTGACATGATCAAAAGAGGCATTGGTGCTTTCTGGAGCCATGAGGTGTTGAATTTTGCTGATAGGTTTACAATGTTTTAGCCCCTATTGACGTGAGAGAGGAAGGTTCATCTTGGTTGGTTTGTCAGATTTTCCTTTGCTTGCATTCTGGGTTATGTAGTTGGAACTTTTTCCAGGCTACAGGCAAAAGTCATGCCCTGTGATGGAATGACTTCAGACACAATCTAGAGCCATTTTTTGTATAGCTGAAGCCTTTGAAAATGAGCATATTTTCATTAATGAAATAAAAAAGGAAATAGAGTATTGAGTTGTTCCATTAAGCTTAGAGCCATGCTCAAGGCTGAAGCAAACCCTAAATTGTATATTCTTCAAAAAAAAAAAGAAAAGGAAATTAATTAATGGAAGTATAGTAAATCATTGCATTATTATATTATCATCTTCACCACCAGAACTGTAGAAAAGGTCATTAAATTTGTCCCACCAATGAATAAAACTAAATGTAAGAAGCCAGATTAAGAAAAACTTGTGAATGAATCCAAACGCCATGCCAGGTTCCGCCCAAATGCCCAATGAATTATGAAACTATAAATTGCTAAAAGCATAATCCATAAGAAAGAAATGGCAACAGTTTCTTCTCCAATAAATGGACCCCATGACCTGAGAGCCCGCAATAAGAACTCGTTCCAAATATCTTTTGTGTACGTACAGAAAACGCCCATGAAATTTCCAATTATAGTACATGATACAATTCAGAATTATTCATTCCTTGTGTGTCCCAGACGAAACCAGTTAAGCTTTGAAACCTGTGATGCCCTAGAAGAACTTATTTGTGAAAACTCTACAAGTATCCCAATCATCAAGCACGATTATTGAGATGAATATTAATTTCTTCCATCGCGAACAAGGTAACCAAGTTGGTGCATTCTATGTCTTTTCATTCTCAACAAAATGAAGGCATCGCCTATGCGTTAAAAGTTTCCAAACAAGCAGTGGACCAGAAACATTTGCAAAAGAAATTTTTAATAAGTTTATGGAAAAGAATCTGGAGATATCCTTTCACTGACTGTAGAACCAAATTGTGGCCCACCCTTGCGATACGATATGAGAAACTCAACAGGGTATCCCTTCAACTTATGTGGCACAATCCCAAGATCATGGAATGTCAAAGCTGCAGGGCAGATTGGAAATCAAGGAATATAAATGAAAGTTAAGATTAAGGCAAGAAACAAGAGCAAAGTACCCAATGCCTCGACAATTTGTACTAACCATTTTCTGACACAACTGTATCTGTAGCAAGGGCATTGATCTCATCCAAATTAAATATGTTGGGAGTGGGTAATGGAAACGGAACCTTGTTAAGTAAGACTTCTCGTGGTGTTGCAATTGCCTGAACCATATCCAAAAAAACAAAAAAATGCATGTGCATTTGAATTAAATGCAAACAATAAAATGCCAGCAATGACCTGATACTAGCAATAAATGAACAGCTCTCCCCTGAAATGATCCAAAAGGAGCATTTTACATTATTCAGTAACAGTAAGCTCCCAAAACATGGTCAATTGGTCATGTTTAAATGACCAAGAGCATATTGAGTCATGAATAGAATTCTTTTCGATCAATATTATTATTTAAAATACATCAAATTGAATATTTACCTTTGCGATGGGGAAGGGAACTTTGACATAGCGAGGCCATTCACGAATCACGTCAAACATAATTTCTGCCTACAGTGCAGATTGGCTTTAGGTATATGACCTAAACATTGCTGGAAAAATGAAGCAACTGGGAGAGAGGTTACCAATTCATGCACAGTAAGGATTTCAGGCCCACCAAGCTCATAAACTTTTCCCATGCTCGTTCCATCATCTTTCAAGGCTGCAATAATTGCAGCAGCAGCATCAACAACATATACTGGTTGGATTCTGCAAAAAGAGGATACTGTTAGGGAAACATTCACAGAAAGTGCAGGTAGGGATATGTTTGCTTTCCACATGCACAATTGATATAACAAAAACGTACTTAGTAGATCCATCTCCAAATAGTGGAAGAAACGAAAAATTTTTCACAAAATGTGCCCACTTGTTCAAAATTCGATCCTCTGTACCAATCATCACAGCAGGTCTCATGACTGTGGCCTAGAGAAGTCAATGTCTGTTAGAAACTTAATAATTGATGACAGCAATAACCGCTACAAAAATAAAGAGAAAACATTGTAATATAAGGGAACAGAACCATAATTTTTGTATCTTAACCATATAATTATCCCTACCTGCACCATACACATTTTTTGGATTCTAGGAAGCTACTCCCAAAAACAAACAGACACTTATAGTGCAGCTCTCAAGCAAATCCTTGACCAACACCAAAGGTATCAACTTCAAAATTGATGTGTTCAATTTCGTCACCAGAAGGCTTTTATGGTTCATAAACCATCTCAGCAGTCCGAATGAAATAAAACAATACAGGGATAAACTGTTTTAAAAGAGTGCCATTCTGTGCATCAGCAAGCAGAGAAAATGACTTTTAAATTCCAAAGCACAAACAAGTTCTCCATGAAAGTACATTATAATCTAAATATATAGATCACAGAATGCTCCCCCAATTTTCTTTTTGTAAAAAATGAAAAGATTGAGTTCCAATAATAATTACTTCAGGCACAACATCATAAAAAAAGTTTCAAATAACTAATACCATTGACTTAAGACTAAAAAGAACGATCGGAAATGAAAAAAAAAACATCAAAATAAGCTTAATTCTTGAAGAGACAGCCACCATTACACACTATTATGAAAGAAAAAAATGGAAGAGAATAAGGGTCTGTTTAGTTTTGGAAAACAAGGCTGTTTTCCAAAAAAAATTTCTTAGAAAACTAAAAACCAGAATTTACTGTTTAGTTGTGATATTTTTCTAATTTAGAAAACTAAAAAACTATTTTCCAAATGTTTCAAATTATAACTAGTATTAGAAAACTAATAAAATGATATTTTCAGCGTGTTTTCTGTGACGTTACCTACGTATATTTTTTTTCTCCCTACGCACCTTGTTTTTTCTACCTCTTCTTCTTCCTCTTCACCCTCATTTTCTTTTTTTCTGATTTGTAACTAACTTTTAGCCATAGTACTTCTCAAACTTACTACTAATTTCGTCTCTAGGGCCATGGTGGCTCATGTGTCAGCTTCCCTCCACCACTACCACTCATCTTCACTTCTGACGCGTGCTCTTCTCCCTCAATTTCTCCTTCGACGAACCGGTTTCTCATCTGACAATTTTCGGTTTAACCAATTATCCTCAAACGCCCGGTTCTCTTCCTCTCCCAAATCTCCTTCAATCAATGCAATAAGGGGATGGATAATTCAATTTAATTGATCATTCTCGACAATTGATCATGAATTCTGTCTATTGATTTCTAGTGGTTTTTCTTTACAGTTTTCTCAGCAAACAAACATGATTTGTTTTCACTGAATCTTGATACTGTAAATCATCTTTCGGTGTTTGTGTTGCCATTGTTATTAGGTTTGTTTTGATTGCAATGCAAAGAATCCGAGGTGTGCATTGGTGACATTCGAAGTTTTTATTTGCACCGATTGCTCTGAGGTTCATTGTAGCCTCCTCGGCGATCAAATTAGCTTTATCAGGTACTATCAGTAGTAGTACACTAGTTTCTAATTTTCATTTTTGATGTTAAATAGTAAATAATTAATGCAGTAGCTAATTTGTTTAATTGAACTCTGGGACCTCACTGTACTGGAGAGCTAGGCGAGCTCATTGATTCACTTTGCTCATTTGCTCTACATGATAAAAGGCATTCAGTAGCCAGGGCCATTTTTTCTCCCTTTTAATTTTTTTTGCTAGGATGATATGGCCAAATCATTTACAGGACATGATAAATTATTTTCTCATGGATGATGAAGTGTGCTAGTGCTTGTATCTTCTGTTAATGGGATTGATCTTTGTTTCCATCAACTCACTATTAATAACCTATATTCATAGTTGAACTCGACACAATTCCATGCTATTTTTTTTCATCTTTGGATACTGCAACTTTACTGAGAGTATAATCTCTCAAGGCAGGTGAAGAAGTGCATTTAATTTACTTCTCCAAGCTTCAATCCATAAATTGGACAAAGGATGTTTTTGTGTAGTTATGTACATTTCGCCTTCAAAATGGTTGTCTAGTTGAATTCAATTTTAAAGAGTACATATTTCTTCTAAAGGACTTGCATAGGCCAATAATGGCAAAGCCAAAACTAGCTAAACCAGCTACTCCTGAGACACCTCCTATACCTCCATCTCAGGAAAATGAACAACAGCCATAGGGTAGAGATGCCGATGCAAGTGCCAATAACAGTGGTGACGTTCCATTAGCTTCTAGAGAAGCAATGGAGACAGATAAGCGAGATTCAAGTGCTACATAATCCAGCTTGGTGGTTGGAATATTTGGTTCATAATGTATAAGAACAATTTGAGGTTGGACGAACTCTAGGGTGGGCTGCCATGAGGAAGGCATATGGATGGGGTGTTTGATGCTTTCCATTTCATCTGTGAAGCCTTTTTCTATTGGATAGTCTGTCAAATTTTATTATTTATTAGCAGGTCTCTAGAATCCAGTTTTTTAATGGAAGTGTTCGTTCATGTTTGTAATACTAATCTTAAGATAGACTAACACTT
>CATIWM010185411.1:0-36746 GCA_949671775.1 Mallotus repandus
TAAAAAAAGAAAAAAAAGAAATGAAAAGAAAAAAATAAAAAGGAGAAAAAAATAAAAAATAAAATAAAATAAAAAATTTAAAGAAATAGAGAAGAATAGAAAAATAAGTAAAATGGACATAAAGAAAAATAAAAGGTCAAATGCATTTTTCAACTCTAAACTTTACACAATTAACTTTTAGTGCTCTTTAATTTTTATTATGTTCTATTCAACCTTTAAACTTTTATTTTGAACCTATTTAACTCCTATAATATACAAAATCAAAGTATTTTATAAATTAATATTGATATGGACACAAGATAAATTTAAATAAACTAAAATAATGTTTAATAAAAGAAAGAATATAATTAAAAATGAAAATTTTCTAACTTTTGTAATATTAGTTTTTAATTTTATTTATATTGTTTGAAAGCTAATTTTAGTATTTTATATGTTTAAAATTGTTTGAAATTAAATTTTTATCCATTTTGATATTATATGAGTTAAATAGAATAAAAAATAAAAATTAAAAGATGAAAAAATAAAAAAATAAAAATTTAAAAATTAAATAAAAATTGAGAAGTGTAATAAGTTAATCATATAAAATTCTCTAGTGAAACTATGCATTCTGCCAAAATAAAATAAAAAAAACAAAAGGCATGAATGAAAAGGTTAAAAAAGGGCACGCGAGTAATTAACCTAAAAACTAAGTAATTCAGTGTAAATCGGCAAAAAAATGGGCTCCAATTTGTAAATTTCTAAAAAAAAATAGCTGGAAACCCAAAAGAAAAACAACAACAAAATGATAGTTTTCGCATTTCCTGGCCTCCATGTCGGTGTGCTGGCAAAGAGCCGGAAACCAATTAATGGCGGTTCATTTTTCCCTCCCATTTCAAAATTGCCTTTAAGTAAAAGCGCGAAAACAAAATCCCATTTTTCTTAATTTCTAATTTCTTTTTCTTTTGTTGTTGTTATTTTTTGGCTTTCCCCCCTCTTTTTCTTTACACACACCTATTCAAATCCCAAGCTAAAACCCTAAAATTTTAAAATTAAAATCGTATTTTGGATTTCAAGAATCGAATCTCTCAAAAACTTCAGTCCTTCACCCTTCAACACTTTATGCTTGCTCAGACCTATTCTTCAATCTCAGACATAGATGTGTCTTCCTTAGTTTTGCTATTTCAACAGAGGATGTTAATAGGTCTTTTTTTTTCTTTGCATCCTGAAACCCTAAATCCTTTTCGTTTATCTTTTGTCTGTTGAGATGGTAAGTGTTGAAACTATGGATCATTCACCATCAAATTGTGGTGTGTCTCCATCAATTTCTGATCCCGACAAAGCCCTAATCGTGTCTTTCCTTTCTCTAGATGCTGGATGTTCAACGAATTCAAATATAGCAGATAACCCGATTCTGGTACCAAACCAAGATACAGAAGATGACGGTTCTTTGTTTCTCCCTGCACACATTGAGACCCGAGATTATGATTCTGTTGTTTCTGCAAACGATAGTGGCTCCTCCTTACCACCTTCACCAGCAGAGAATCTAGATGACATGTGTTTGGTACCTGTGCCAGGCGGTCCAAAAGAAGCCCTAACTGATTATAACGGCGATCGTAATGATTGGAATGATACTTCAAGTTTAGTAGGTTCAAGGGGGTGTATTGAAGAAGATGTTGAGAATGAGCATAATCTTGAAACAAATGGAGTGCTTTCTGAGTATAGTTCTTATCATTCCTGCAATTGTAATAGATTATTCAATCAATGGCCTGGGACGTGCGGTCCAAGCTGCAAATACCGCTTTTCACGGTTCAATGATCCATGCTATCCTTCAAGAGAACACTGGAGAGATGAAGAAGACATGCCTTGCTGGCGTCCTTTACAGGAAACTGTACCTACTGGGGTGGTAGGTGTGATCTTGCTTTCATCTGTGTATCTGTTTTGCATGCTTCTATTTATTGTATGTTGTATTAATTTCTTGGGTTTAAATTGTTCAGGGTGCTGGGCTTTATAATCTTGGGAATACATGCTTTATTAATGCAATCCTGCAATGTTTTACACATACTGTGCCACTTGTTGAGGCTATACGTTCATGCAGTCATTTGACGCCTTGCCAGCGTATGTGCTGCCCTCTTCTTTCTTTTGCATTCCTTTTATGGATATTTGACTTTTGATTGTTTTATGTAATTTTATTCTAGTGGGCTTTTGCAGGTGGTGTTGAAGGATTTTGTGTTGTATGTGCTCTTCGTGATCATATCGAACTTTCATTAGCCTCTTCTGGGAAAGCTATATCACCTTCCAAAGTTGTTGAAAATTTGAACCGTATCCTTCGGTCTGTTTATTTTAGTACAATAGTCATCATTTTGTGCATCTGAATTTGATTATGAGGCTCAACTATTTTCCATCGCCACTTCTATTATTATTGGCAAATTTGCTATTATTTGAAATGTGATTCTTGACCAATGAATCATCAGATATTTCAGCTTGTTTTCAAAAATACCAGCAGGAAGATGCTCATGAATTCCTCCAATGCTTATTAGACAAACTTGAGAGATGTTGTCTGGATCCAAATAAGAGTGATAAGGCCTCATCTTCCCGAGATGACAACATTGTTGAGCTGGTATTTGGGGGCCAACTTATAAGCAAAGTATGAATTAGGAAGTATCCTTTACTAATTTCTTTTTCTTTGTTGCTCCTTTATCCTTTAAATTTAATGCTTGGAGCATGTGTTCCTGATTTACATACTAATTGAAAATTTAATTTACTTGTTATACAATGTCAGCTGCGGTGTTGCAATTGCGGTCACATTTCTGATAAATATGAACCACTAATTGATCTAAGTTTGGAGATTGAAGATGTGGAAACCCTTCAAAATGCTTTAGAGTCTTTCACCAAGGTAGAGAAAATTGAAGATGTTGACACAAAGTTTATATGTGACCACTGTAAGGAGGATGTGTCTAGGGAGAAACAGCTTATGCTGGATCAGGCTCCTCCTGTTGCTGCTTTGCATTTAAAGAGGTTTAAGACTGATGGATCTTCTGTTGAAAAGATTGATAAACATGTGGAGTTTCCATTGGAGTTGGATTTGAAACCCTACACCCACAGCAGTGAAGATTGTAACGAGAATCAGGTCATTGTCACATCATTGGCAAATTTTTTATCAAATTGCTAATTTAAGTTTTGAAGATCCCAATAGATGTCCTAATGTTAAATGAGGTGAATGGCATGGAAACATGCATGGTGTCTTTGAATTTATTGATTATTTCTAAAAAATAGGATCCCTTGCCTGTTCAATTAATCTTTCATGTAGGCTAATTTTAATTTAGAAAGGTATTTAAAGGTGAATGACCTTGGAAATGCATGTTGATATGATCATATTGTTTAATAATTAGCAGGATCGCTAAACTTTCTTTCATTTTTGTTGATATAGGTAGACATGAAGTATCAACTTTATGCAGTTGTGGTGCATAGTGGATTGTTACCAACTTCGGGGCATTACTTTTGCTATGTTCGGTCCTCTCCAAGCACTTGGCACAAGTTGGATGACTCTAGGGTAATAACGGCTAGATTTGATATCTGTTAGAAAATTGTCATATTGATTATACTTCTTTTGTTTCTAGGATTAGCTTATTGCTATCCATTTGCTTAAAAGCTAGAAAAAAAATGCATTAGAGTAGCCATTTTTATTTTGTTGATAGTTGTATTTTTCTGAAATTTTGATTTTTGCAAGATAGTTTTGCCTGTCTGTATTGTAAATTGTTTCAGGCACTTAGCTTTTGAAACCCCTGTTTTCTAATGCACAAAATTTACTATGTTTTGAAATCATTTTCCGTCAATTTTAATATTCCTCCTCCCTTAAATTCTCTTTGGTGCTGGGAGTGTCTCAAATAGATGACGTCCTCGGCTTCTCTTGTGCAATGGTCGAGATGCCACTTCCTGATGGAATTAGATTCTTTTATTTTTTTTTTAATTTTTCCCCATGAATATATGAGAGGATTGTAATTTCAAGTTTCAAATGCAAGATCCCATCTGTTGATCTAGAAGTGGTTTTCATGTTTTGCAGGTTGTTAAAGTTGAAGAAGAGAAGGTGCTATGTCAAGCTGCCTACATTTTGTTTTATGTCAGAGACAGGACGCCGTGGTTTTCCAGTTTGATAGAACCACAAAAGCATTGCTTGGATCCTAGCATTTCAACATCACCCAAATCAGTTTTGGACAGGACGTTGACAGACTCTGTTGCATATCCTCATTGGGAGAATCTTGAACATTGCAAAGCCAGTGTAACTAATGCTGATGTTGAGATTACTTCAAACTTCAAAGAGGACCAGATTAATGAAATTGGGAAAGATGGTGAGGAGATTTCTAGTCCAATTTGCTGTGAGTCTAGAACCAGTGGACCTAAATTGTACTGTGAGGAGTTAAATGGTGATATCTCAATGAATGATGTTTCTTTGCTGCCTGAAGCTGGGTATTGCCATGATGGAGTTTTGCACGATGAAAATTTAGCAGCTTTACCTTCTGTTGAAGAAAATAACTGTTCTCAGGGTGCTAACAAAAGCAGAAATATCCAGACGTCTAGATACTCAAATCCAGATTTGAAGCCTGGAGGGCTGCCAGGTAAAGCAATCTATCTTTTCGTGAAATTCTCTATATATTCTTTCTCAAGTTGATCATTAGAATTGAAGATGAATGGATCCTTTTCAGAACCGAGGCATGTTAGGCAAGGTCATTTGAAAGTGCATTCTATAAATTTTAAAGCAAAAAAGGGCGCGAGGGATCAGCGAACGGAAGCTCTTCGATGCATTAGAAAGATGCCTGCTTCGAGGGGTATGAAACTTATTGATGCTATGCTTCCCCGAAATGACAAGAAAAGACTAAAACCATCGCTGTGTAAACAAGCCAGTCCTCCGGGTGCTCGTGCCAAAACTGCTCATCGTTCTGCACTTATGCATTGAGTAATTTATGCTTTGCTGAGTGAAATTTTGGTCAGTTAATATTTTCTTTAGCAAGTTGGATATTTTGCCTTTTGGAGTTGCATCTTGGTAATCGTCTAACTGTGCTTGATGCTGCTGCTTTTGTTCTTTTTGTACACGTAGTTAAATTGACGTTTCTTGACTGTTAGCAAACTACTTTTTAAATTAGTGAAAAATAGTCGACTTGATTTTAATTGACTAGACACATGGGTTGAGTTGAACTAAAAATTGAAAACAAAAAATAAGAAAAAAAAACCAGCAACCTGAAATTCAATTAATTTTTCTTCAATAAAATTGCAATATATTTTATTTTCTCCATAACTATGTTATTATTATGCTAATAATATAATTTTATGATTTATTTGATAGTATATTAACAATTTAATAAAATTAGCAGTAAAAAATTAATTAAAATTAGTAAAAAAATGGTAAATAGAACTATTAAAAATTATTTAATCATAAGATATGAAATTTTTAGTAGTTTAGTAGTTTGATTTAAATATATATTTTATTTAGTTATTTTTATTTCAAAAAAGAAACATAACAAAAAATTTTGATCTCTAAGCTTAACCAAATAAAAATTATTATTATAAGGAGACATGATCATGCTTTAGTGAAATAGAATTGAAAATGTGTCAAATAATTTTGAATTATGCTCAAACTGTAAAAAAGGGTTTTGATTCGGTTTCAAAAAGAAGTCCATAACATCAAATATCTCTTTTTCTAATAAATTACATTTGTGCCATATCTTTTTAAAAAATTAGATATGTGCCCTATTCTTTTTTCCTTGAGCTGCGCCATCTCATTCCTTCCTCTAAATGCACAATTTCTTCTTCTTCCATCACCTTAGTGATTTTTCCTCCCTCAACTGCACAACGCCTCTACTGCTTTCACTTCACTACTACTTTTACTCTATTATTGCATGATTTTCCCTTATCGGGAAGGTATTCACTTATAATAAGCCAACCCACTTTGGTTTTCATCATCTAGATCTCGAAGAACTCATGCGTTGCCCCTAGAGCACAGATGTAATGAAATTTTTACAGTTATCGGTTACTATCCAGTTTTTTACCTTGTAAGTATGTTGTATAAGAAGGAATGATTGTGGTTATGAGTGGCTTTGTAATTATTTTTGGCTTATTATTAAGTTTTGAATTTGTGTTTCTTTTTTTTCAAGTTTTCTTTATTTGTTACTGATATAGTACTTTGAAGTTTAACTAATACTAAGAGAAACTAGAGGAGTTGTTGATGTGCATAGGAATTGAGGTGATAAGCAATTGAAAACTTATGGTAGGTAAGGCCATAATAGGTAGGTAAGGCCTAACCTAGAATAATCCATCATTGATGGGCTTAGGTTTTATAAGTAGGACTATTATATGGCATCAAACATATGCATTTGGGTAAAAACTTAAGGGAAGTTGCTAAGTCACTATATGGGCTGAGTCTTGGGTGAAAAGTTTCGGTTCTCGCAATGATATACCTCCTTCACGTCTCCCCACTCAAGGGTTTGTGCGACGTAAGATTAGTACGTGTCATGAGTGACAATAGCCATATATCCGACCATCAGGTTTGATTAAAACAAGGCAGCAGAGTAATAACAATTGTCGGGTTATTTGGGGTTGCGTGCTCAATGTGTGAAAATGTGTTATGAATACAAAAGAAATAAGAAAAGAATTGAAAATGATAAAACAAAAAACACTGAAATCAATTTCTCTATCCTTAGTGAAGTCGCCACTGTAGGTGGAAAGGTTTAGCGTGCGTCTAGGTATTTGGTGACCATGACACTGTGTAGGCTTAGGGCCCATTAGGAAATACAACATGGGCTTTAAGCCTATGTCGAAGATGAGAGTTGCCACTTGGATGAAATTCGAGACAGACTTTACAACAACTGAATCCCACGAAGGGCTCCCAGCAGCCGTCCTCAAATAATGGGTTCGAAAACTGTGTATGGGGGCTTTTGTAATGCCCACCTAATTCTGCGGTAGGCCTTCATTTGTGTTTTGTGTTTTATTACTTTTAATTATTAAATAATTTCTTTATTTACATGCAAATTGCAATTTCCTCCAAACAACTTTCAAATTTTATAATTAAACCTATGTGATTAATTATGAAATTTGGTCCAAAATTCATCACATCATACATCGACAAATAAATAAACAACATAAAGAAATAAATAAAGTGCTCATGCAAGAAATAGGGGAGGAGAAACGAATTACACCCTTTATCATGCAAGCAAAAATAAGTAAATAAAATAAATAAAATAATGCACGCACAAAGAAAGAAGGGAGGAGAAAAGAGTTAGAACCGCTTTAACATGCAATAAAAATAAAACTAAATGAAATAAAATAAAACAAAAGATTTATAAATTAAGCTATCTATTTGGTGACCAAATTGTCATATGAATTTATTCTTGAAAATGAAATTAATTAACTCCAAAATAAAATCCTACAAAAAAACCACAAAGTTAAGTTCTTAAAAATGAAAGAAAAATATAGAAACTAATTTACACTTAATTTAACGATATAAACCATAATCAATAATCAAAATAAATGCAATCAAATAAATAAATAAATAAATCATCAAAATAACAAATAAATAAACCATCAAAATTCTATTTAATGAAAACTTGCAGAATATTAAGTAAAATATATCTACAAGAAAAAAAATCATGTAATGTAATAGGAAAATAACATGTCAAATTAAATCAAAAATTAAATTTAAATAATTAACTAATAATAACAATATTAACCATAAATATACACAAAACATTTGAATGGAAGGCAACTAGAAGTAAAATAAAACAACAAAATTAGAACAACAATATTAAAAATAAGAACCATTTATGAAAAATATAAAAAATGGAAAACCAGTTTAGAAATAAGCGAGGTGCCTTAACAATAAGGCGCCATCTTAATGCACTAAGTCGACACCTTATCGTACAGGCGCTACCTTAGTACCCACAGACACTAAATAAAATTCAAAACAGAACTTTGATCACTTGAAAACAATATTATAATAGAAAAGAATAACTGCACATAATTCACAGTTAATTAATGAGAATTAAATGAGTAAAAATACAAAATCTATTGAAACTAACATCGAATACTTTAAATAAAAGAAAGAAGAAAAAAGAAGAAGTTTGAAAGCTTTACTATGTTTGACACAATTTTGGCTCCCTATCTTAGCCTTTAGAAGTTTCAGAATGATTGCTAGTGAGTCTTAGATAATGCAAAGCTAGCTCCTTTCTCTTGTGTTAAGCCAATGCCCCTATTGTCTTCATTCTCTTCTTGTTGTTCTTTTTTCTTATTGTTTTTCAGAACTCCCTTTTCTCACTGTTTTAGTTCTGTTATGTTCTTTTTCTTTCATGTTATTTTTTTGTCTGTTATTGCCAAGAGCCCCCCCTCTCTATGTGATCCTTTTCTTTTTAAAATCTCTCCTTCAGTATAAAAACTACTTCCCAAAAATCTCTCCCTCACTTCCTCCACGTTCTAGGTGGTTTACAACGTCTTTCCACATGAATTCCTGGAGAAAATCGCATCAGAATATGGTTTTCTCCGTTATATAAAAAATAGCTCAGCACCGCTAAGGCGTCGCCTTAGCCTTAGTGCTAAGGCTACTGTCTTAGTGACTCATCAAAAGACTTTTCTTGGGCCATTGACCCATTAAAGGAAAATGAAGTTGGACTTTGCATTATTAAGCTCATTTTGTTAATATTTTCATCATCGGGCTTCGCTCGTGGGCCAACCAAATCCAAGTGTCAACACCTGCACAAAGCTAACACATATAACTTTAGAACCCATGACACTTCTGCACAAGTTAGAATTGAGCGACATGACCAACCTTTAGCACACATCCCAAAAAAGTTTCAGGAATCAAAGCTAATAAAACAGTTGATTTTTCTTTATCCCAGATAATCCAACATCACACCACTCAATCAAATCCAAATGCAATAAATATAAAAACAAACAATTCATTTCATAAACTAGTAAACAAAGAAGCTTAAAAAAAAAAAAATCCGTAAGTACCCTTTTCACCAAATTGCAAGGTTGCTTTCTTTTTTCTCTGGTAGGAATACGCTTTTATACCTAGAACAAAAAAGTCTATTGAAATCTTCAGAGGGAGTGAAAGAAAATATTTTTGGTTTTGTATTTATACCATCATATAAAAACTGTATAAAAGTCTGATGCTATAAAAGTTAATGACTTTTGAATATCACCTTACTTTTATAGACTTTATTAAAATTATAATTGAATATCTTTTAACTTTTACAGACTTTTTTTAAGTCTTTAGAAATTTTAATTGAATACCGCTTCACTTTCCTAGTGTCCTTAAAAGTTCTAATTGAATACCACATAACTTTTGAAATCAATTAAAATATTTTAAATCCTAATTGAATACACCACTGTAAATTGAGCTCTAAAGTTTTTAATTTTAAAATTTGACAAGTGTTTCCTTTCATAATTCAGTGTTCGCCCCTAAAGACTTATGTATTGTGTTGAGTTATTAAAATCACAACACTTTTCTATAATATATATATATATATATAAATCTTATTTTAGAATACAAATTTTATATTTTATGTTAAACACTCTAATTCTATTACATATAAAACATTATTCCTTTTTTCCATAAAAAAAATGTCTTTTATTCTAACAAATATATCCCTTTTTTCAATTTTTTGCTATTTTCTCTTTTACTATATATATATATAATTGGCACAATAGTGAAAATCCTAACTCCTTCCCGTATTTAAGGTCTGACTTTATAGACACTTTAACTTATAAAATTGGTATCTTTTGAACACCTTCAAGTTTTTTATAGTCCTTGTAATTTTTGTAAATTATCATTTTATTTTCAATCATAACCTTTATTAATATTATTAAATTATTTTCACATGTATATATTCTAATTATTTCAAAATTACAATGATAAGTAATTTTCTTAGTTTTTAAAATTTTAATTTAAACTTAATAACATTTTATTTGTATGTATAAATTTGAATTATGTACATCCTTGTAATTAAATACATTTTTATTGATTATTTAGTTGATTATTAATATATATATATGTGTGTGTGTATGTGTATATATATATATATGTATGTATATGTATACATAAAAAGTATTAATAAATCAAAACTATTAATCAAAAGTATTAATATGAGATTATTAGTTTCACAAAAATAAATTCCAAAAGAGGAAATTAATAAGTAACTATTCAATCAAATGATAGATGAAAATGTGATTTATTTTATTTATATCATTTATAATTTTATGAATATTAAAATATTTAAAATTGTTTTGAGATATTAATTGTTATTTTGAATAAAATATTTATTAATGAAGAGTTATAGAATAATTAAAATTATTACTTTTTCAATTATTAACCAAATTAAAATAGAAATTACTTTTAAACTGTTAATATAGTTTTCTAATATTCACTTTTTTTAATCTAAATATAAAAATATTTTATTTATATGTAGTTTTTAATAATGTCAACTTAAAATTAGAATAAAATTTATATTTGCATAATTTTTTTTGTTCATTATTTAATTATTAATTTAAAATTGTTTTGCTATATCTCATGTTAAACTATTCATAATCTAATAATTTTAGTTTATTAATAATTTTTAAATTATAACTATTAATAATAAAATAAATTTAATGATATTTGAAGACAATATCATATTTATAAAATATCATAAAGTTTATAATTTAAATTATAAAAATTTAATAGTCAACTAAATAATCAAGAAATATTATTTATAGCTAGCTAGTCTAAGGTGGGATGGATTTTCATCTCGTCGCAGGACATGACACTTGTAAGAGGTGGAAGTTCGAATTCCCTCTCCACCTCCATGCTCAGTTATTTATAAAAACTTATTTTATTTTTTAATATGCATTATTCAAGTCTATGCATATAAATAAAATATTTTTAATTTTAATTCAACTATGTGAAAATTAAAAATGAAAAATAAACTTATCAATTTCAATTTTAAAATAATTAGAAAGTGTAAATAGATTAATAATTGTAGGTGGCGGGGTTACTCGTGCACCCAAGTGTTTGGTGACCACGACACTGTGCAAGCTTAGGGCCTGTTAGGAAATACAAAATGGGCTTGTGACCCCATATTGGAGATAGAGTCGCCACCTAGATGAAAACCGGGACACACTTTACAGCAACTAAATTCCACGAAGGTACCTAGCAACCGTCTTCAGAGACAGGGTTCAGAAACTAGGTATGAGCTTTTGGAATGCCCACCCAACCTTGCGGTTGGCCTCCATATGTGTTTTTATTTTATTACCTTTGATTATTGAATTATTTCCTTGCTAAAATGTGAATTGCATTCATTTCCACTATTACAATTACCAACTTTGCACATTTATCCTCTTCATGCTTATAACCCGAGCATTTATTGCACATAATGATAACAAATTTACAAGCATTCATTCCAAATAAATAGGGAGAGGGGATTAAGGATATCAACATTTTGATTGTTTAAAATAAGAAAATATACAGAAAATAAACCAAACATAAACAAAAAGTAAACTTGAAATAAACACTAATACAAAACAAAATAATCAAAAGAGAGACTCAAAATGACCTCTCAAGAACTAATTAATGCACTAATTATTTAGTTATTAGGAATCATCGAAAAATCCCTACAACAAACAATGGTTAGTTCCATTTCAAGATAAGAATTTTATTTATGAAAGAAATTGAATGCAATTTGCATAAAATAGGCATGAAAATTCATACCTACACAAATTGATTATTTGAACATACCCAATATCATGGCAATCTTATACAATATTGAAGATACAAGACAACAAAGACGTATCCAAAATCGAAAATAAACCAAAAGGATACTAAAAATGAAGCAGACCTGTGCAGGGCTCTGGTGGGAAGGCGATCGCCTCTTGACCAGAAGGTGATTTCCAATCACCACATCGCGAAGAGACGACATCTCTTTGGAGAGACGTCGTCTCTTCAATAGAGTACAACAATAATACATGTTACTTAAGACATAAGTAATCTTAAAATGAAGTCAAATAGACAAATTTTGATGCAAATAAACGTAAATCTATGACTAACACTTAATATTTCAAGTAATCATGCCTTCTAATGAATTTCAAATAACAAATAAAGCAAGAATTAAGTAAGAAATGAAATTTTATGTGAAAAGAATATTTGAAAGCTTAAAAAGGGGGGGGGGGGGGGGTTCTCACTGATTAAAGCTAGCTTGAAGCTCCTAACTAAGCCCTTAGAGCTTTGTTTGATGACTTTGAAATGTATTGAATGCAAGGTCCCCTTTTCTTCCTCAAAGGAATGAACTCTTAAGCTTGGTTTCTCACTTATTCTTCCTCTTCTTCTCTTTCTTTTCTTCTTTTTTCCTTCCGCTTTTCTTCAAAACGTCCTCGTTTTCTTTTAGAACTCCCTCTCTCTTTCATGGTCCCTAACCACCCTCATTTATTGCCTCTCCAAAACCCAAACTAATTTCCCCACCTAGTTTTTTTCATCATTGCTTCCCCATTTTTCAAGCTCAATTTGGTCCAAAAAGTCTTTATTTAACGTCCAAATCTCCAGCTGTGTGATATATGGGTCCTTCTTCACTTAAACTAGCCATAAATGACATTTAATGTAAAGTAGGTCGGCCGGTGATGAGACATTCCCTCATCGATGCTTGGGACGAAAAGGCAGTCGCCTCTTCGACCCAGGCCTGGCTTGGGCCTTTGGGTCAAAAGAGCTTATGGGCTTGAATTTATTTTTGGGTTCAGAAAAGGTTCTAGGTATTTGGGCCTAAATAGGGGTTTTGAGTTTTTGAGTCCATTTTCAAAGAAATCTTTAGGCTTTCTCGCATTAAAAAATCTGTACTTATCTCATCATCGGGCTTTCGTTGCGGGCCTCACACTAGAGTGCTTACAATAATATTGATAAAATTATGACTGGAAATAATAAAAGAATAATAAAAAAAAGTGAGAGGATTGAAAAGATAATTTACACAAATTTTGAGGTCTATAAAAGAAACACGAAGGCATTTAAAATATACAAATATTACAAACTGAAGTGTTTATAAGGTCAAACCTTAAGCATAAAGAGTAGTGAAAATTTTGTATTGTGCCTATCTAATTAAATTGTAATTTTAATTTATTAAAATTAATTAATTAATTATTTTAAAATATGTAAACTTTTTAAAGTTGCACAAAGTATAGATTCATTACTAGTTTAATAAATATATAATCATATTTTTTTATTACCGTCAAATTATTTGTTATTATTATTATTTTATTTATGCTGTTAAAAAAAATCCTTTATAAGTACAAAAATAGATGCTCAAGGATACAATAGAACACAATAAAAATGTAGGATCTCTATGCGGCTTTAAAATGGGTTTTGCCCTATGAAGCACTGACACTTCAAATAAGGTAGAATATGTCCGACACGTATCCAACAAGTGTCGTGTCCTAATTGGATACTTGTCCTATTATTTTATTATTTTTGAGACACATAAATGATATAACGTGACACTTTTTAGAATACAACTTTTATTTTTTTTATCACATTTTGTATATACCATGTATATAGTATTAGTAGCTAGATTGTTAGCCGAATGATTATAGTTAATTTTTAAATAATTTACAGCTTTTCTTTATTATAGAAGCTCCATTTTTTGCAGAGATAATGTATATTGGCCACTTTTATGTATGTCTTATATGTGACAATGATAGATAATTAATTAAATGATTTAAATTTCATGAAATTTCTGTTTTACCACACTAACTTCATTTTTTTTTTTTCACAAATCATCTTTATATAATGAAAAATAATACACATTTTATGTGAAACACACACACACACAAATATATATATATATATATATATATATACACTAGATGTTTTACACCATATGACTAGATGTAAGACATATAAATTAAGTACAAAATAATTGACCAATAAAAATAAAACACCTCATCTTTTAAATCTAACCATGTGCAACATACCCAATGATTAGATTTGAAAGATAAAATTAAGTGTTTTATTTAGATTACGTGTCTTATATCTAGTCATATGATGTAAAACACACATATATATATATATATACATAACGCATTCCGCCCATGTCGTGTCCTTAAATTTTAAAAATCATCGTATCGCCGTGTCTGTATCGTACCGTATCACCGTATCTGTGTCCGTGCTTCTTAGGTTTTGCCAAACATAAATCCAACTAGCTTTACAATTACACCATAAATAGAATTCAGGAGCTAAGGCCCGCATATACTGACTATATATATATATATACTTGGATAAGGCATACTAGTTACAGCAAACTTCTGAAATATCTTTCAACTTAGACTTGGAAAACCAGTCTCTTGATAATGAGTCTACTGATTCTTCTTTAAAGTGGAAGTGGAAGTGGAAGTGGAAGTTGAAGGTCTAGGATCTTGACTTGAAGTTCTAATAATAAAAAGGAGTGTTTCTACAAGCATTCCGCAAACTAAACCAAGAATCCCTCCAGCAGCACTCTGCATTAAATAGTTGGGAGCAACAAATTAATGTATGTGCACCCACATTGCAAATGGATGAGAAAGTAAAACAGAAGAAAAACAGAAGAAAGAAATATATATTAAAAATGTCTTACCATTGCAGGTCTGTGGCCAAACAATGCCCTGAACGCTGCATATCCCACCAAGTAGCCGGTAAACATGATAAGAGCAACATGTAAACCTGCAAACATTTACAGGGAAATAACTTCAAAAAAAGACAAATGAGGGTGTAAAGTTTACTGAAGTTGGAGAGATAGATGATTCTTTATCAAGGATTTTAATAGAGAATCACAATGCCAAATATATATAAAGAGAAACGGAAAACGAGCATACATATGAATAAAAAAAAATGCTATGAACACAGTGACGGAAGCATAAAATATAAAATATTAGGACAGAATGAAGTTGCTTCCAAGGGACAGAGGGCCATCCAAGTAACAGAATTTAATCCTAAGTTACTAGAGTTCCTCGAATAACATATTACTATAAATAAGAACAAAATAGAGACCAGGCCAAGATCTTAGCATTAAGCCACTGAACTAATATTTTCTCAGTAGAACTCCTCAGCTAGGCAACATTATGAGAATCCTCAGGGTTCAAATGTAGTTCTCTATATATTTTACTACCTTATCCAAAATTCTCCATGGAGCTAAAAGAATTTATCCACAGCTAATCATTAAAAATGTAAAATCTACTAGTCATTGGAAATTACAATAATTTTGACTGGTGTTACCTGTTTTGGAAAATGCAACTCCTCATTCAAAATGGAAAGGAAAGGAAAGACAGAAAAAAAGTTAACGATAAAAATAAAATGAAGGAAAAGAACAATACGAATTAAGAACCAAGAAATAATAGAGAAGCAAAAGAACCAAAAAGGCAACATGAAAAACCAAACCAACAAAAAAAAATTGAATAATAGTTAATTTAACCAATATAAAAAAACTCCATACTGATTATATCTCAATGGAACTTTGAGTTTGTCAATTGAATCAAGCGCTAAATGAATATGTGTCGATCAAAGAAAAAAGGATGGTAGAAAAAAAAAGGGAAAAATAATAATCACTCTCCTCAAATGTCTGATATCAAATAGCTTAATCATGTGGAACGAATAATTGACTGGAACCCAGAAAGAGACCAATATGCAAATGGAAACCACCAAATATTCACTGAAAAATCTACGAAGACTAATTTCCATGAAATTTTTTTAAAAAAATTGACAGTACGATGTTTGGACATATCACCAAAACTTTGCTAGCATTGGCCTCATAATGAAGAGTGATGACAGAAAGACGTCACAAACTACTATAGTTCATACTGGAACAACTCAATCTCCAGAAAATATCAGAAAAGTCTGAATTATCGAATTTTAATTCCTGATATAGCATAGAGTCCACACCAAATTTCAGATGTCATTCTGTTAATTAGTAATAGAATGAAGATTAGTCTAATAAATATGGTCATGCAACACAAGATAGTGTTTCCTCACAACTAGCTGCCTATTTACATTATCTTCAAAATTTATAGTCATTACTCAGAAAAACTAATTGTAATGCTTATCCTAAGTATCTCATTTGCCATGCCCCCATTCCCTTCGAATATATCCTCCTTTCAATTCAAGAATCATGCAATAATCTAACAGCTGAACTATGAGATTACTATTCTATATAGCTACAGCATTAAAATCTGAGTGATGGTTACCAAAACCAAGCTGATCCTTGTAAGAAGAGAAAGGTTCATTGTCATCCTTCTTCAGCGTGATATCCTTAACAAGCTCTTGATATGCATTTCTCTCAGCCAATTCCTCAAGCTTCCTCAGTCTTGACTTTAGCTCTTCACTCTATATGAAATTAAAGATAAAAGCATAATAAACCAACACAAAAATGCATTTTGTTTGATCATTTTGAAGTGAATCAAGTTCTTTGTATTAATCAAACTTATCCAAACACATATCTCTAGGATATTCTTTCTTTATTATATAATCAGTCAATGGTGCAACCATTCTCAGTTTGGTTATTGAGAAAATCAAGGACAACATAATAATTATTTAGCCTTGAAAAAAGAAAATAACATCAAAACCTGTGACCTTGACAAGTACCGCTTGTTTCAATTAATAGATTTCCTCATTTTTTTTCTGTAAGTTATCCCAAGAATCAAAGTGAAAGGCCCATATAAGAAAGTATCATAAACTGCTAGCATTACCTTTTCTCTAGGTTTAGGACTGGTAAAGACAAGTTCAGACCCAGAGAAGAGACAGATCATGTCAGGTCGGGTTGTCTGCGGGGAAGCCATCCATATACTGCGAAGAGACTTGTACTGTACATTATTCTGAAGGACAAGAAAGGAAGCAAGATCTCTTAGTTGCTGAGATATGTTTGGTTCTTTGGAAGCTGAGAGGAGAAAACAATGAATGGGTTCTGTGACTGATATAAATAATCCGGGTGCTGGCTTTGACAAGTCAGTTGCATTGATCATTTTGCATATATTGGGGTTTCTTCCACTTGCAAAATCAAGAACACCAAAAGACCTGAGAAGAAACAGTTTCAATTAGATTTCCTTCACGGATTTTCAACAATACCTTCAAGGTATTGCTATTTCAAATAATAATAATAATTTTTAAAAAATTACCTATTATATCCACACCACTTGCACAAAAATACAAAAAAAGAAAAGAAAAGAAAATTGAAAACCAGGCACTGAAGTATTGGGACAGCTTGAAAAGCCAAACACATTGAATTGAATCTCTTCAAATTTACATAATCACTTGTTCTCCTGTATCAGTCACTTCAGACTAAAAATAATCTAATATTCTAGTGTATCATTAGCACAAATTATATTTGTGATCCTGTGTGCATACTATCCATTCATATTTTTCAGACTACCATATCTGAGACCATCATAACTTAAAGATGCCAAAGACAAAGATAATAAGAAGCCCACCTCTTTTCCAATTCTCAATGGACTCCCTGAATTCCTATTTCATACAACTTAAATTGCCTAAATATATCTGCTGAAAAGGTCGATGAATCTTGGCATTCAATTGCTTTGAAATACTTCCACAGTAAAATCATAAGTTGAGTCTAGATCCATAAGGTATTACTCAATTTCAACACCAATGATTAACCACCACCAGTCCTTAGGGCAATTAAAATATATTGATAAAAAACTTAAATATAGAAAAATAAACATATAGGAAAGAAATTCTGTAAAAACATGATAGATAAAAAATTATGGATTCTTATAATTTTAATTAAAAAATAAAGTTATGCATTTGAAAGTACATTAAAGATTGTAAGAAATTAATAATGGTTAAATACATAATTGAAAATAAATTCAATTTATTTGAGTCTTTTATTCTATTTATGTATCTTTAAGAATTAAAAAAATGACAAAAAAAAAACCCTTTAAACATCGCTTCAACCCAAAAGGCAACTTTCAATTTTTTTTATTTTTTATTTTTTAAATCAAACTAAACACTCACAAAGCAGATTCATAAATGGCATTGCAAGGTAGCATTTAAACAACCCTAGTGACAAAAATAAAGTGTGATACATTAATTTAGTTCTAGTCAGAAACTAAATAATCAAAATAAATTAACATTCAGGAGGAAAAAGCATAGTTTTGAAAAAAAAAAAAAAACCAAGTGATAAAAATAAAATGCAGTATATCAATCACAAGCAAAATCCAAGTTTCAGTTGCAAGAAAGATTACAAAACACAATGACCAAGAACTAACTGGATAAGCAAAACCCTAAATAGTCACTCCAAAAGAAAAGCCATCATTGAAAAGATTGACAGTGTATTCAAAACTCTAAGAGCTAATGCAACAAACTACTGCAGAATCAGAGAATGTAACAATTAACAAACAACAACAGAACCACCAACCAAAAAATTTTTTTTAAAAAAGAGCAGAAAGCGGAATCTGCCGATTGATTGATACATTGATAGAGGAAACATCATAGTCATAAAGAACAAAGAAAAAAGAGAAGAGATAGAGCATACTAAAGAGACAAAATTTATTTGATTGATTGATTGATTGATAGAAATCTGGAAATCTGATCAATCAGAAAACACAAGAAAGCAAAAG
The DNA here is from genome assembly GCA_949671775.1 of Mallotus repandus. NCBI lineage: Eukaryota > Viridiplantae > Streptophyta > Magnoliopsida > Malpighiales > Euphorbiaceae > Mallotus > Mallotus repandus. Next base: position 18,577 of record CATIWM010185411.1, read on the forward strand.
ATTTATATACCTATTGTTCTTTTTCTGATCAATCAGAAAGATTAGCAGAAGCAAGTAACAGTAAAACTCAATCTCCGGAGGCATGTGAATTGAAGAGGTTTCACTATCAACTTCCATTTCATGCTCATCTTCCTACTACCGAGGTATACAAACACACATCTTTGTGAACCATTAATCATAATGTCTTAGCTAAAAGCACTTTCACAACTTACACAAGCCAAGCACTAAAAATGGAACGACAAGAATTCAGTCCAACATAGTTACATAATTAACTCATAATCAAACATCAAACATCGAATTGCATCATTAACTATCTCTAAGCATAACAAAAACAAACGAGTAGGATTCAGAAATTAAGAGTTTTAACATAAAAGCTTCATATGCTAAGAAATTCGAAAATCAAAAGAGCGTTTTAAATTAACATTTAAAAATTATAAATTAACACAAAATTCATGTATCTAAGCATCCATTTCATCAATTTAAATAAAAGCAAGCACCGATTCCTTAACATAGGTGGCAAATGTACCTTACGAAGAAAAGCAGGCAAGCGGTAATAAACGTCAGAAGTAGGAAAGAGAGCGCAATCGAGAAATGAAGAGAGCACCGGAGCAGTAATTTTCTGCTTGATTCCAAAAGTGAGCCGAATGGCGCAAGAGATCCAGCGAACCTCCTTAGCAAAGAAACTGGTCTCCAAGAGCGAAACAATCTCCTTCAAATCTATAAGTACAGTTAAAATTAGAAGTAATAGGCATTTTACAATCGAATTTTGAAATGTTGGTGCTGAAACTTATCGCGTGGAGTGGAAGGAGTAGCGGAGGACACAAATGCGAAGGAGTTTGATTCTCTTTAGCAGAAAGTCCAATCAGAAAACACGACTATTTAGCAAAAAGATGTAAATTTGATCTGGGTGGACTGAACAAAATTTTTTTTACACGAGTAGTTATTTGAACACAGTTTGTAAGGAATTTGAACATGGATGAAATTTTTTGTTTCAAAACTATATCAATTTGTATCTACTAGGGTTTCAAATAAATTCTAAATTAATTTAATAGTTTATTTATAAGAGCGTATTTAATTAAAATTTTAAAATTTTTTTTGCTATATTTGAATGTAAAAGATTTGAGTATGCATTTAAATTTTAATTAAATTTTTTATTTGAGAACTACAAAAATTTATATTTGTAAGGATTTAAAATAAATCCATAAAGGATTTAATATTTCATTTAGTAAGAATTTGAAATGAAATGTAATTATATGTTATTTAAAATTTTTATATTTAAAATTTAATATTTAAAATTTAAAATTTTAAATCAAATACTTATATCCAAACAGACTTTTAATTGATTTCAAAAGTTGGATGATATTGAATTAGAACTTTTTAGAATTTAGTATTCAATTAAAATTTTTAATGACTTAAAAAAAGTCCTGTAAAAGGTAGAGGTGATATTCAAAAAGTCATTAACTTTTATAGACATTAGACTTTTATGTACTTTTATAGACTTTTTATGTAATGTTATGTATAGAGGTGTAACCAAGCTGAATCGAGCCGAACTTTTAAAAGTTCAAGTTCGACTCATTTAAAAATTAACGAACTTGAGCCAAGCTCGAGCTTTTAAAAGTGTGGCTCAAGCTCGGCTTTGGTTCATTTTTGTTAAGCTCGCGAGTCAGGCGATCTCAACAGCCTACTTTTGTAATTAGACATTATATTATTTTATAACATCAAATTACGTATTTTTATAATATTAAAATTGCTTATAACATTAAAAGTACATAATTTTGATTTCAAATACGAATATTACTTAATATTATTTTAATATTAAAAATTTATTATTTTTTGTTAAGATGTTATGTTATTTCATTTAAAGTTAATTGTAAAACTATGTAGTTTATAGATTAGAGAATTAGGTTAAAGAAGTTGTTTATGTTTATATCAAAATTAAAAAAATATGTAGTTTTGACTTAAAACTATGTAAACTATGTAGTTTTGCAATAATATAATATAAATTAAATTATCATTTATAATTCAAAATTTTTTTATCTAATACTTTAAATTTGCATTATTTAATATTAATATTTATATATTACTTTAAAATACAAATATTACTTAATTTTTATTTATCGAACAAATTTATTATTTGCTAAGTATTTAATTAGTATTTGATAATATTTACGTATTATAATATTAATGTTAATTTACATCCAAAAAATTATATAATATTATCATGAGTGCATAATATTGTCATATGTAATATTTTATATTAATTATACTAATTTAATTAATATTTTCTTTGCTTAATATAAAATTAGTATTATATAATATTGACTTACTAAATTAAATGATATTTATTGAATATTAATTTTTAAATTAAATTATACCTATTTAATATCACAACCTAATATAACGAGTCTGCTTATGAGCCTATAAACGAGCCTATTCACAAGTTGGCTTGTGAGCTGATGAACGAGCCTGTTTGTGAGCTTTAATGAGCAGAATTTAAGGAAGCTCGGGCTCGGCTCGTTTAACTTATGAGCCTCAAAATGGAGTTTAGACTTGGCTCATTTAGCTTAATAAACGAACTCGAACGAGTTTTTTTCGAGTTGAGCTTCGAACGAATCTCGAACTGTTCGGCTCGTTACACCCCTAGTAATGCATAAATATTTTCTTTCACTTTTAAACTTTGAATGACTTTTTGTAGGTCAATATAAATAGGAAATCTAAAAAATTCGCCCTTACTCAAGACTTTGAATGACTTATTGATATTGTTATTTCAATTTATTTTTACTTTTTATATGTTTTTTTTATTATATATATGTTAGGTAAATATTTTTTGGTGGATTGTGGATTTCCAAATCGTCTTTAGTTTTTAGCTCCATTTCGAGGTCGCTATCATTTTCAAGATTTGCACAGTCAATGTTGTTATTCTAAAACAACTCTTTGATATGTTTTTTATTTGAAATTAATAAAATAAATATCTTAATTATTTTTAAAAAAATTAATTAAAGACATCCACTTTTAATAATTATTTTAAAAATTTTATTTTTAGTATATGACAAAAATTAATTTATTAGGCCAAAATATGTATATTAAAATCAATAAAAGTTATCCAATGTCAATAAAGGTCATAAAAAGTCTTTCAAAATAAAATTTATAAAAGTTATTAAACTCTATAAAAGTCATTAAAAAGTCTATAAATTCTACTATAATTCCACAAGTGCCAAGAGAGGGGTGAATTGGCTTTTTAAACAATGTGGGTAATTTTGATTTCACACTCAAGAGCAAACTAAAAACGGAATACGAGTTGAATTAAGTGAAGAGGAAGAGCAATAAAAACACCAAAGATTTATAGAGGTTTGGCCCTCAAAGCTTACGTCCTCTCCTCAACCACTTGTTGAGAGTTTAAATCCACTGTCAATCTACTTCAAGGTGTAGATTAAACCTTTACAAGCCTAATCTAATCAACCCAAGCATTTTTTCAAGGTTCACACTCAAACCTAAGTGTTTTTCCAAGGCTCACACTCTAACTCAAATGCTAAGAACAATCCTCTTAGCTTACAAGTATTTAAAACCTTAACCCAACTCACTAAATCTCACTATTGAGCTATTGAAGGAAGGTAATAAACACTCACCAACTCACACTCAAGAACACTATTGAGATAGAAAGAAATTACAAAAATTAAAGATGAAGATTTAGGTGATTGAAGAATTGATTTCAAGATTGAATGCTCAAATGTTGCTCTAAATTTGTTTGGTCAACTTCATTAATTTTTTTTAGTTGATTTATGAGTACTATTTATATTCTCATAAAAGAAAAGAGTTGTTGGAGGTGCATTTAATGCAAATAGAGCTGTTTAAACCGCCCAAAAAAGTAGCAGGTCTGCAACATTGTCATGATCATGACAATCGAAGGGCGCTAAGATAGAATTTTGAATTTTTGCGCTTTCATGATCATGACTCTGGTGGTGACAATTTGTCATTATCATTTTTCATGACATGACAATGATTGTGACTAGCTACGAGAATTTTCCCAAAATTGCAAATATGATTTTTGTAATTTTGCTAGAAATTTTTTTTGATGATTGGAATTCACTTGTGATCACATATAAAAAAGATTTCCATCATTTTCCACCAAATCCTACTTCCGCTTTTGCCACAAAAATTCGATCTTCATTTTTGCCCTTTGTCACAGTCATGAAGTACTAATCACTGCCTGTGCCACATTTGATTGTTGCAAAATTAATTGAGCTAAAAATAAACACTCAAGTACATAAGTTAAATATAATTTTACTTAATTAGTTGTGACCATAAAAATAACTGTTTTACCCCTCAAGGTTCATTTTGAGAGAAATTACTCCTCCATAAATTAAGCCTATGATAAGAAATTGTAAAGCTCAATATGTAAGTCCATTTTGCAAATATTAGCAATGAGACATTAATAACTGAAAATTGTAAGAGAAGCAAAATTGTGAACATTGGCAATTATACTCTCAATGCTGACATATTAAATTTCAGAATATAAATAACTATTGATTAAGATCACAAAAACATGAACTTGAAACAGAAAGATATGATCCATGAGAGAATCATGGTTCAAAAAAAAAAATGACATGGTGAACATAAGATGCACCTATTAATTTACCACAGAATATAAAATTGTTTTTTGAGAGGATCACTGACCGTACTTAGATAGGAATTCAATCTACTTTGCCCATTAGCCAATGATACACAAATCCAAAATATAAAATCCAACAAAAAAAAGTCAATAGCCACAACTATTTCAACAAGATCAAAGTTCATTAACTAGTAACAACTAAATCAAATAAAGATCCAATCTCCATATTTAATAACCACAAGCAAAACACAGAGCAGAATGTCCAATATATAACACCAAAAAAAATATCAACAGTCACAAAATGACTAAAAATCATCACATCACATTGTCGTACAATAATAATTCCACCATGTATAACATGAATATCCATGCCAAGTCAAGCATAAAAATAACAATGTTGCAAAATCAGTATCTAACATCACAGTCACATTCTCAATATCCATATATCAATACTAATGCATATAACAATATTCAATAACTATTAACCAACATTTCCAAACCATTAACACATGATATTCAAAATACTAAATATCCAAAATACATAATTTTCAAAATACCAAATATCCAAAGTACATAATATTCAAAATATCAAATATCCAAAATACAATACTAAATTAAGCCTAAGCCTAATTAGCCTTTTCTCCCCCTTTGTTACTATTAAAAACAGTTAGACAATGGGGAAAGCACCTGTCAAAAGGGCACAACTAACAAAAAAAATATATCCCAAGTATGTAAACGGCTGTAACCATGTCAAGTTCTATGAAAGACCTGAAAATCAAAAAGCAATAAACCAAAAAAAAAAAAATTATGAGATGATATAAATGATGCAGATTAGGGAGATTTATGGGAAACAGGGACGTTGGCCTTCAAAGAGGCGAAATCAACAACCAAGGGGTAAATTTTCTTTTGTAAGCCAATAATGTGAGACCTCAAGATAGACAGAGAAGTCCTAACTGGTCCAAACTGAACTGCAATGTGGACTTCAAGATGATCAAGCATGGAATGAAAAGAGATGATTGGCCTGGCTTCTTTATCATCTTTAAGGACTGAAGTGCGGGGGCGCTTCTTGAAGGTTAAAGGTGTTGTACTTTCAGCCAATTATTGAAGCTCTGTGGAGTCACTGTCAAGCCAAATAGTGTTACCATCCTTATCTACTTCACGCCAATGAATGGCACCATTAACTACAAATTTTCTAATATCAAAGTTACGTGCCCAAGTGTCCATGTTCAACTTGTCCTTTGGTTGAATTGGGAGAGAATGGGAGCGATCTTCATCAGGACGCAACAGGTTCAAAGACTTAGTAAGAATGGTGATGTAAGCTCCACCTGTAATTTTTTCAGATTTAGCAGTAGCAATGCTCCATAGGTGTTTTGCAAACAACTTAGATAGAGAAAACTTCCTCCCTTTTTCTCAACACCAAAGCACAAAAAGCTCCAACTTCCTGACATTGCAGTGACTATCACCTCGTGCCAACACAAAGTATGAAATAAAGTGATACAAATACTTATGCACAAAAGAAACCAGACTAGAATCTCTAGCAATTTTAGGTCGAAACTTAGTCTCCCTTATCAAATCTTGCCATGCTTTGTGTTCATCAAACAAGGGCTCATCCTTGTGGGCATAGTGACCTATAGTGGGTAATATTAGGGCTTCTCCCAATTGATCTAATGTGAGAGTGTGTTCTTTATTGCATAACCTAAAGGATAGTGAATGATCCTTGTTCAGTTTCAGTGCAGACAGAAATTCTAAGGTGAGAACGTGAGATGTGATTTCATGTAATTCAATAAATCCCCTTAACTTCATTTTCTCAAGCAACTCTAACATCTTGTCTTTATATCCTAAAGCTTTCACACAGTCCCAATAAAAAATATGCATTGAATGAATTAGGCGAGATTCTAAAATTGTGTACCTTTCTTTGTGCTCTTTGGTTGGAAGCGAAGACAACAATGAATCAGATGGGCCCCTTTTTCGTACAATTTTCTATTGTTTTCCCTTCTTTGTCGGCTCCTTAGAGGTTGACATGGTGACAGATGTGATTTGAGTGGGGACCGATTCAAGGGGGACTAAGAGAAATGATTTTTGTAATTGATTTGACATATCCACTTAGTGATGATGAAGAATGATTATAAAATGATTGTGAAAGTGATATGAGATTGGGTTAAAAATAAAAAGGAAAAGAAAAAAAGAAAAAAAGAGGTTAAAAGGAGAGAAAAAAAGGTGTGCGGCGTTGGAAGAAAAAGGTGAAAGATGAGGTTAAAAAGAAAATGCCTTAAATACCCCAATAACCCTAGACGAGTCATGAGTAATGAATAGAGTGTTATCATCATGATAAAAAATTTACAACACAGTTTTAAAAAATTAATTAATCATAATCTGAATTATATTATGATAAAAAAAATTTAAATGCATAAAGGTTGATTTCAGATAAATAACAATCAGTGAATGGATTTTCATACACGTGAAAATTTATGCATCAAAGTAGAATTTTAAGTGAAAAAACTGAATTTATTAAAAAAATAGAATTTTCACTGCCAGTGACAGCAACATGATAATCATGATTTAAATGCAGAATTTTCAAGAATCAAACTTTGAACTTTAGTTGAGCCTCTTCAAACACATTAGGGACTAATTTTAATTTTGCATTATAATCAATCAAAAATTCAAGAACGTATCAAATTGATCACTCAAGGTTCAATCAATTCATTAAAGTGCCACAAACAAACACATATCAAAATTTACTACCATCCAACATGCCAATTTCTCTTTTGATGAAATTCATTCTTTCTTCACAAAGAGGTTTACTAAATATATCCCTAAGTTGGTTTATTGTATTAATAAATTCCAATACAACATCACCTTTTTCACATGATCACGCAAAAAATGATGCCTAATGTCAATGTTTTTAGTCCTAGAATGTTGAATTGGATTCTTGGATAGATTTATTGTAGTAGTGTTATCACATTTAATTAGAATGTGATCAAGAACCAATCTAAAATCCATAAGTTGTTGTTTAATCCATAAGACTTGTGCACAATAACAACCTGTGGCAATGTACTCCTCTTCGGCGGTGGATAATGCAACCAAATTTTGTTTCTTACTAAACCAAGCAATAAGAGAATTTTCTAGAAATTGACAAGTACCAGAGGTACTTTTCCTATCTAGGGTATTCCCAGTATAATCCGCATCCAAATAGGAAATAAGATCAAATGATGTATTTCTAGGATACCAAAGTCCTAAGTGTGATGTGGCAATAAGATATTTTAAAATTCTTTTCACCGCATTCAAATGAGATTCTTTTGGGAAAGATTGCAAACAAGAACATATACACACGACAAACATAATATTGGGCCTACTTGCGGTAAAATAAAGAAGACTACCAATCATACCTCAATATTTCTTTTCATCAATGCTGTTACCATTTTCATTTTTGTCAAGCTTGATGGTGGTGCATATGGGAGTTGTACTTACTTTTGCTCCATCCATTCCAAATCTTTTTAGCAAGCCTTTGGTGTACTTTGCTTGATTGATGAAGATTCCACTTGTGCATTATTTGATTTGCAATCTAAGGAACAATTTAAGTTCTCCCATCATACTCATTTCAAACTCACTCATCATGCACTTAGAGAACTCTTCACACAAAAGCTCATTAGTAGCACTAAACATAATATGATCCACATATATTTGAACAATAAGAATGTCATATTTATGCTTTTTGGTGAAAAGTATGGTGCCAACTTTGCCTTTGGAAAAATCATTCTTCAAGAGAAATGCACTCAATCTTTCATACCAAGCTCTGGGAGCTTATTTTAAACCATATAAAGCTTTTAACAATTTAAAGACATGATTAGGAAGGTCATGTTGCTTAAAACTTGAAGGTTGTTCAACATAGACTTCTTCCTCAATAAAACCATTCAAAAACACACTCTTTACATCCATTTGGAAAAGTTTAAAATTCATGTACGATGCATGTGCAAGCAACATCCTAATTGCTTCTAATCTAGCAACCAGAGCAAATGTTTCATCATAATCTATACCCTCTTCTTGATTGTAGCCTTTAGCCATAAAACTAGCCTTATTCCTAGTAATTGCACTTAGTTCATCAAGTTTGTTTCTAAAAACCCACTTGGTGCCAATTGTAGGATAATTATAAGGTCTAAGGACTAAAGCCCACACTTTGTTTCTCTTAAATTGATTGAGTTCTTCTTGGATAGTAAGGACCCAACTTTCATAATTTAAGGCCTTATCAATATTCTTTGGCTTAATTTGAGAGATAAAAGCAAGACTATTTAAATGCTTGAGAGAGTTTCTGGTAGTTACCCCTTTTGATGGTTCACCAATGATTAAATCTTTAGGGAGGTCTTTCATGAATTGCCATTCTTTTGGTAGATCTTTATGAACAATTGAAGTTGTGGGATCCACTTATTCCTCTACAACTTCTTCCTTTTGAGCAACTACCACATTTTGAGAACTCTCAATTGGAGGGGAAACATCTTGATTAATCTTCTTTACTCCTTGTTGTTGGTTTAACTCATCAAGAGCACCTACATCATCATCATCAACAACAATAACCTTTCTTGGCTCAAATGGATTAGTCTCATAAAAAATAATGTGCATGGACTCTTCTACCACTAATGTTCTTTTATTGAAAACTCTATATGACTTGCTAGAAGTTGTATAGCTAAGGAAAATTCCTTCATCGGTTTTAGTATCAAATTTTCCAAGGTTATCCTTGGTATTCAATATGTAGCACTTGCATCCAAACACTCTTAGATACAAAATCTTGGGCTTTCTCTCATTCCACAATTTATAAGGAGTTTTATTTAAAATAGGTCTAATGAAAATTCTATTTGAAATATAACAAGCGGTATTGATGGCTTTGGCCCAAAAGTATTTAGGCAAATTGTACTCATTGAACATAGTTCTTGCCATCTCAACCAAGACTCTATTTTTCCTTTCAACAACCCCATTTTGTTAAGGTGTTCTAGGAGAAGAGAAATTATGAGAAATTCCCATTTTATTGTAAAAGGTTTTGAAATACTCATTTTCGAATTCTTTTCCATGGTCACTCCTTAAAGAGGAAATTTTAAAACCTTTTTCATTTTGAATTTTTTTTGTAAGTATTTTAAAAGCTTCAAAACTTTCATCCTTATGAGCAAGAAAGAGTACTTAAGTGAATCTAGAGTAGTCATCGGCAATGGCATATGCATAATGCTTACCACCTAGGCTAGCAACTCTACAAGGACTAAATAGATCCATCTGCAATAATTGAAGAGGTCTAGTAAAAGTGACCTTATTTTTGCTTTAAATGAACTTTTCACTTGCTTACCCATTTGACATGCTCCACATATTTTGTCCTTTTAGAATTTTACATTGGGTAGGCCAATGACATGATCACCTTTGCTTAGATCTCCAATTAGGTCCATGCTAGCATGACCAAGTCTTCTATGCCACATCCAAGTGTCATCCTTAATAGCAACAAAGCACTAAACACCTTGGTTAGTCAAAGAGCTTAAATCAATAGTATAAACATTGTTGACTCTTTCACCTTTGAAAATAACTTTGTTCTCTTTCATGTGAGTTACAAAGCATTTCTTTAGTTTAAAAGTCACTTTATTTCCTTTATCATACAATTGACTAACACTAAGTAGATTATGCTTTAAGCCATCAACCAAAAGAATATTTTCAATGTAAGTAGAGTTTTTCTTACCAACTTGACCAATGCCAACAATCTTACCCTTAGCATTGTCACCAAATGTAACTTTGCCTCCTTTATTCATTTCCAAACGAGTGAAGAGGTTGGCCTTTTCGATCATGTGCCTTGAACATCCACTATCTAGATACCACTTTTCTTTGCATGTTGTGGATTCCCAGCACACCTACTAGGAAATGGTTCATCTCACTTTAGGTACCCAAATATATTTATGTCCTTAGGGGTTAACATTAAAAGATCCATCATTTGAGTAACCCAAATGAGTCTTTCTAATATAACATCTAGAATTTTTATGTCCCATCACTCCACCATAATGACATCTAACATTTTGTGTATGCTCTTTCATTTTAACACTATGAAAACTATGAGAATAAGCATGATTGTATTTCTTAGGCTTGGGTGCTCTTGAGCTATTAGCTCTAGATTTATTAGTCTTATTTCCATTAGAATTTTTAGGTTCATTGGTTTTAAGACTAGGTTTTTGGTAATTCTTAGTAACTAGAATACTTAGGCTTACACTTTTAGAAGAGCTAGCATGAGCATTTTTAAATCTAATTCCACCTTAAGATTTCAAAGGAGTAGAAGTCATAGAGATCATACCATCAAGAATTTCTTTTCCTTTGTTGAATCTAGAGATGGACTCCTTGAGATTACCATTCTCATTTTCTAAAAACACATTTTGCTCAATAAGTTTTGCATTTTCATTGGCAATCTCAATTTTCTTAGAATTACTTTCATTCAATGAATTGGTTAACTCTTTATTAAAGGTTTTTGATTTCTCAAGTTCTTCTTCTAGAGTTTTTACCATTTCTTTGAGTGAATTAATCTAGATAAATATTTATCACATTTATGCATCAACTTTTCACCAGCAAGTAACATTCCATCATTGGATTCAAAGTCTAGAGTTACCTCATCATTTGAAGGTTCCTCCAATGCTATGAAGCATAGATTTGCAATTCTCTCATGTGTCATCATCAATAGACTCACTAGAATCATCCCAAGTTACTTTAAGTACTTGTTTCTTTTCCTTTTTAAACTTTTTATCTTTCTTGATGGATTTCTTCAACTTTGGACTTTTGGATTTGATATGACCCGGTTTGTTACATCCATAGCAAATGACTTGATCCTTATTGCTTGAATCTTACTTCTTGAATCCTCTTATTTTCTTCATGATGAGATATCTAATTTTTCTTAAAATCATAGCATACTCTTCGTCATCTTCATATCACTATCACTACTATCTTTACTTGCTTTGAGAGCAATACTCTTGCCTTCTTGGTCTTCTCTTCTTTAACTATTTGAGTCATTTTAATTTCATGTGTGAGAAACTTTATAAGAAGTTCATCTGTAGGTAGAGTAGAGAGATCATTTACTTTTTCAATAGAGGAAATCTTAGCTTCCCAAATCTTTTGAGGCAAGATCTATTAGGCTTCATTTCAAATAACTCATATTCTCTTCCAAACATTTGCAGTTTTTTGTTCTTGAGTTGATTAGTACCTTCATGTTTGGTCTTTAGACATTCCCAAATCTCTTTGGCCGCTCTTAAATGCTCTATTCCATCGTATTCTTCCTTACTCAAAGCACAATAGAGAATGGTGATTACCTTTCTATTTCTCAAGTTAGCTTTTGATTGCTAATCACTCCATTGCTTTTTAGGAATGGTCACCTCATTGCCTTCATTGTCTTTCTTTGTTGGAGGATTCCAACCTTCTTCAATAATATCCCATAAATTGACTTCTTCACTATCTAAGAACATCTCCATTTTGTTTCTCCAATATGCATAATTGGTTCCATACAAAAATGGAGGTCTTTTGTAGCTAGGGCTATGAACATCGAGGGCGACAATAACTTAACTTATGGATGCCATGATCTTTTCTCTAGGATGGTTAAATCTTCAAAAGTGGAGACCAAAGCTCTGATACCAAATGTAATTCCACAACTGCCAAGGGGGGGGGGGGGGTGAATTGGCTTTTTAAAAAATGTGGGTAATTTTGATTTCACACCCAAGAGCAAACTAAAAACAAAATAAGAGCTGAATTAAGTGAAGAGGAAGAGCAATAAAAACACCAAAGATTTACCAAGGATTTATAGTGGTTTGGCCCTCAAAGCCTATGTCCTCTCCTCAACCACTTTTTAAGAGTTTAAATCCACTATTAATCTACTTCAAGGTGTAGATTAAAACTTTACAAGCTTAAGCTAATCAACCCAAGGGTTTTTACAAAGTTTAACTCAAACCCAAGTGTTTTCCTAAGGCTCACACTCTAACCCAAATGCTAAGAACAATCCTCTTAACTTACAAGCATTTAAAACCCTAACCCAACTCACTTAATCTCACTATTGAGCTATTGAATGAAGGTAATAAACACTCACCAACCCACACTCAATAACACTCTTGAGATAGAAAGAAATTACACGAATTAAAAATGGAGATTTAGGTGGATGAAGAATTGATTTCAAGATTGAATGCTCAAATGTTGCTCTAAATTTGTTTGCTCAACTTCATTAATTTTCTCCAGCTAATTTCTGAGTAGTATTTATATCCTCATAGAAGAAAAGAGTTGTTGGAGGTGCATTTAATGCAAATAGAGCCGTTTGAACCACCCAAAAAAGTAGCAGGTTTGCGACATTGTCATGATCATGACAATTGGATGGAGCCAAGATAGAATTTTAAATTTGGGGAAAGTACAATTTTGTACCTTGTGGTTTGAGGTTTTGATACAGATGGTCCTGTGTTTTTTTATGACACTTTACTACCTTGAGTTTATGTCCATTAACACATTAAGGAAAAAGTCAATAACACTGTTACACTTGCTGATGTGGCATTTTGATATAAAAAAAAGGGAAAAGTACAATTTTATAGCCTGTGGTTTGAGGTTTTGGCACAGATGTTCCTGTGTTATTTTTTTGTGACACTTTACTACTTTAAGTGTATAAATTTAGGGATATATTCTTCTTCTCTTACTTTGCTTTCTTTCTTCCGGTCAACCACTTGCTGCCGAATCTCCACCATAAGCCATTGCCACTGCCGGAAGCCGCTGCTGAGTCCTCGCCATCATCTCCATCGGCCAAAGCTTCCCCACTGCCAGCCGTCCGTCACGCAAAGGAGCTAGGTGCACAGGAGATCGCGAGGCTATTACAATGGAGATGACGTCGCATGAAGGAGCTGGCTTAGGATAATTTCTCTAGTTGAGGTAGAAATTTGGGACCATTGCTTTGGACCAAATTCAGTTGAAGATTTTCTCATAAACCTCTCCTCCTCCCCACTCTTTGAGCCACGTTGTTCGTAAAAAAAATTAATTAATTTTTTTTTGACATAAGCCATATGTTGGAAGCCATGTTAGCAGGTGTAACGGTGTTACTGACTTTTTCCTTTACGTTTTAACGAACATACACTCAGGGTAGTAAAGTGTCACAAAAAAATAACAAAGGACCATATGTGTCAAAACCTTAAACCATAGGGTACAAAATTGTACTTTCTCCTTTTTTTTGGGGGCTGGAAGCCACGTCAATAGGTGTGACGATGTTACTGACTTTTTCCTTAATATGTTAATAGACAGATTCTCAAGGTAGTAAAATGTCACAAAAAAAACCTCAGGACCATCTTTGTCAAAACATGAAGCCTCAGGGTAGAAAATTGTACTTTCCCCTTTGAATTTTCACACTTTCATAATCATGACTCTAGTCGTAACGATCTGTCATGATCATTTTTCATGATCATGACACTAGTTATGACTAGCTGCGGGAATTTTTCCAAAATTGCAAATATGATTTTTGTAATTTTGCTAGAAATTTTTTTTCTTCTGATGATTGGAATTCACTTGTGATCACCTATAAAGAAGATTTCCATCATTTTCCACTAAATCTTACTTCTGCTTTTGCCACAAAAATTCGATCTTCGTTTTTGCCCTTTATCACAATCATAAAGCACTAATCACCGCTTATGCCACATTTGATTGTTGCAAAATTAATTGAGCTGAAAATAAACACTCAAGTACACAAGTTAAATATAATTTTACTTAATTAGTTATGACCATAAAAATGACTATTTTACCCCTTAAGGTTTAACATCTACAAAAGTCATTCACTTAAAAGAGTTTATAAATGTCTATAAAAATCCTAGTTGAATGACCCCCTTAATGGGAATTTGAAATGACATGTACTTACATGTTATTTGAAATTTCTTTATTTGAAATCTAAGATTTCAAATAAAATGTTTGCATTAAAACACACTCTAATTTTGTTTAGAAAATTTTTAATGGCTAAAGTGACAATTTACCCCCTAACTGTCATTTATGGTGCAATCAACCCAAAAAGTAACTTTTTTTTACTATTTCACCTTCAAAGATTTTCAATTGGATAATAACTCCAAATCTAGAAAAGTGAGTAGCACATGCTAACCAGAGCAAGTGAGATGTACTGAATAATAACAAAATACAGTATATATCTTTTATCTCCCCATAATTAGAATTATTATTCTAATTTAAAGAAACACATATCATAATTCTTCATTCCACAAACTCTATGTCGGCACCATCCAAACACCATCATTAAGGCACCACCCAAACACATATATTTTTTCAACAACAAACATATCATATATGTTTTCAACAATACACACACACAGAGAGTTTTATTTTGAAAAGAACTATAACAAAAAGCAGTATACTATTAAATTATATATAGCAAATATTCAAAAAAATTGAAATAAAGAGCAGCAATGTATATACACCACTTAAAAATTTTATTTTATTTAATCAAATGCAACATTCTTTCAATTTTTCAACTAACACCCATGTTTATTAATTGGAAATCATCAACAGTCAACTACTCATGCAACCAACCTCAAAAAAATAAAAAATAAAAAATATATACAGATAATACAAATATTGATAATTATCATTTCTAAAAAATATAGAGAATGAAAAATCAAAACACAGAAAATCAAATTTTGGACTCAAATATGCACAGTTGGGTAAAGGTTACAATTATTAATTACATTCTCAAATCCTTATGCGCTCTACAAGTGAAATATTTTTTCACTAACTCAAAATCGGCATGACAACATGATAGAGGGAGGTGGAGCTTATAATAGAAGAGGAGGGCGAAGGTTGTGACAAAAGAATAGAAGAATGTGGCACGACAAGAGACCACGGTGGAGGTGGTAGGAGCCAACAATGGTGGCAGATGGGTATTTGAGAGAAAATAAATAGTTTGATCTAAAATCTGATAGATAGCTACTAATTTTGGGGATTTTAGGAATTCATATGGCAAATTTTTAATTTAGGGTTTAGAGATGCATAATGAAGGAAAGAGAGAAAAATTAGGGTTATGATAAGAATAATTTTTTTCCTTTTTTATTAATAATTTTTTTAACTCCTCCTTTTTATTAATTTTAGGAATAAGTATGATAAAAATTATTCTATAAATTTGAGAAGAAAATGAAGAAGAAGGAGAGGGAGAGGTAGAAGATAAAACAAATAATGGTGTTAATTCCATTTATTTGCGAGGTTAAATGAGGGGCATAAATCATAGAAAAAACTTAATTTTGTATTTAAATGGTCAAAAAAAGGTAATGAGCATATATACTTCCTCGATATAAACATTAAGGGCGAAAATGCATCTTTACCCAAAAAATAATAAAATTTTCACATTATTTGTAAAGTAAAATAATTTTTTGCTATTTTTTTTGACGGTAACAACTATCAAGGTTAATTTTTTCATCAATATGTCAAATGAACTTTTTAGTTTTTAGGAATTTTTTTAAATTTTTTTAGTCCTAATTATATCCCAACTTTTCAATTTAGTCTCTTTGCTAAGATTGATACCATTTAGAGTAAGTATACTCTTACTAATTGGTATAAAAAAGCTACTCATGCATCATAGAATAAGACGTAAAATTTCTAAATTCTTTTAGCTTCTCATGTCTGTTACAATATTGAGAGCCAGCAACAAGACCTAAAGGGCTGTTTAATTTTGGAAAATATTTTTTGTTTTCTTTTCCTTTTCTTTATTTTTCAATTTTTTTAGAAAATGGACAAACAAAAAATCAATTTATTTGTTACCTTTATTTTTTTAATTTTTCATATTCTTATAATTTTTAGTTTTTGATGAAATTTATTATCATAACTTTCTATTTATATAATAATAATAATTATTATTGTAATTAATATGATATTATTTAATATTAAATTTATTTATTTTATATAAAAATTTAAATCATGCACATTTAATTAATTTCAATTTGAAATCATGAGACGGTTGTAGTGATGGTGGATGTAGTAGAGATTGTGGTGGTATTGACCGACCCATTATCATAATCATTAATACCAATGTATTAGTCATTAAAAATCAATAACTCTAAATATTTCATGTATTTTGTGTTTGCAATGTTCTCATCAACATTGTTGTTGTTGATTACTATCACACCTCCATCCAAATTAATGTTTGTTTCTTTTACTTTTTCCCTTCCCCTTCCACTTCTTTGAAGAAGACAAGTTTATTGTGTTTATTTTTTTCCTCCTATATACCTGTTTACTATAAAAGTATTCCAATAAATATCTTTAGATTATAAAATGGGTTTTGTGAGTCAATCATAATAAATCAAAATAAAGAACATGGCTTTGTTATCAGCACAGGGTGATAACAGGATTAAAAAAAGCTCTCAACCCTTTTAACTCACTAGAAATGAATCCAATAAGAGCTTACTTCAACAGGAAGCTAATCAATAATATAAAATTAAGTAAGAGCTACAGGAGTAATAGAAAACAAAGTTGTTATTTTTCAGCATGAAAGTGTGTTCTTTTCATCTATGCTTTTAACTAATATATACAAAAGAAGTGTTTAAGTTTTACCTAACATCTAACTACAATATTAGAGTCTAAATCTAACACAAAACTACATAAAAATAACTATAGGTTTACAGCCCATAAGTTGGCCCTATCATTAAACAAGCCCAAAAATGGGTTGGGATAGTATAAACAATACCTAACAACCCTACTTGTAATTATCTTAACTACATGCTTTCTTGGATGATAGATTAGAACCTTATCATTGTTTTGTATTTATCACTTCCAGTCAACTTACACTTTATGGCCAACAAATTTAATTATAGAGTTTTTATAGTTTTTAGTACAAATGAATGCATATCAACTTTACTGAAATGCTCATTCTAATGTTACAATAATGCCCTCAGAAACCAAAATGTAAACACTATGTATCTCTATATGTATATCTAGAATAGTAACATACACTGGGTCCCAATTATATTATGTTATAGCTCACAACATACTATTTGTATCAGAGATTAATACACGAATCTTTACCCTAGTGTAAAACAAAATATATAAATTGAGGCTGAACATGCAATGGAGAAAATATCAAACCAAACCAAAAGACGCTAAAGCTATACCAAACTGAACAATTTTAATTTTGAACCGAACCGAACTAAATTTTGTGATTAATTTGGCACGGTACTACATATTCACAAAAAATCAAACTAAGAATCATACCAAATCATACCAAAATTGTACTGAACTGAAAACTGAACACAATATTGAATATTAATTTAATAAATAATATACAAATATGAATAATAGTAATGAATTTAATTATATATTTTTCATTAAATTATTAAGTAGTATATATTAACTAGCATATGTATAATAAATATGATAAAAATTAATAAATATTGTGTTTACAATATAATAAATAAATTACTAACACAATATTTTTATATTTTTAATAATAATAATAATAATATTATTATTATTAATAAATTGACAAGTAAAAATATGAAATGTCTATTATATTACAATTTAAACTTAAACTATGAAAATAAGAAAATTCACATTG
>CATIWM010185413.1:0-15606 GCA_949671775.1 Mallotus repandus
TTAATACTCTTTGTATATTATTGTTATATCCATTTTTTTTAGGTACAAACGAGCTCACAAACGAGCTCACACACGAGCTCACAAACGAGCTCACACACGAGCTCACAAACGAGCTCACAAACGAGCTCACACACGAGCTCATAAACGATTTCACAAACGAGCTCACAAACGAGCCCACAAACAAGCCTACAAACGAGCTCACACACAAGCTAATAAACGAGCACGCAAACGAGCTAATAAACGAGCCTACAAACAAGCTAATAAACGGGCCCACAAATGAGCTCACACGAGCTAATAAACGAGCTCACAAACGAGCTTTTAAACGAGCACGAGCTTTGTTCGCGGACAAGTTCGAGCTCGTCTCGAGCCGAGCTCGAACTCAAAATTTCCAATTATACCGAGCTCGAGCCCGAGCTCGAACACTTATATATTATGCCGAGCCGAGCTCGAGTAGTCCAAAACTCGGCTCAGCCCGGCTCGATTACAGCCCTAACCACGTAATCATCAAGTCATTAATAAGACCCATTTACACTATTGAACATCTCAGGTTTTCTAATATGTCAATTAATCTTTCTCAAGTAATAATTGATTAAATCAACTTGAATTCTATTACAAATCTAAGGCTTAACTCTCATCATCACCTAAGATTAAGCAATTTCCATCAAATAAATTATCAAGCTCAACCCAAAGGGAATTGATTAAAGGTCAAGCTATCTCTAGTCATTAACCCATCAACACATGTTCGTAGATCTATTAATCTCGCAATGCATAACATTAAATAAAGCAAGTTATGGTAGCTACCCATGACAATAATCATCACAATGAACACATCATGCAATATATATAAACAAGATCTAAATTAATAAATTTAAATCATATGGGTTTATCAATCCTAACAACAAAAGAGTATGTAGCCACTAATGCTATAATATTCAATATCCAATAAATACAACCCAAGCAAAATATTCATCAAAATAATAAAGACAAGAAGAGGGATTGAAGAAGTGTTATCAAGAAGCTCTAAGCCTTGTTCAATGGCTCCTCCCTATTTCTTCCTCTCTCTACTTGGTTGTATTCTTCTTGTTCTTTGATTGGGTGAGAATTGGTTGCTAAAATCTAGATCTTTTGTCCTTTTACACTCCCTTCTAGAACGTCCTTTCAAATTCCATTACATTTACACTTTTGACTGGTACAAGTTAATATTTTACATCTAGAATTAGCTACCTATGATCGTAGCAAAGGGGCCTACTTCTAAGACTTGACAATCACACTGCCACTGCGCTTGCCACAGAAAGGTAGGGCATTAAGGAATCCGCAATCATTACACAACTATGATTGCCAGCAACTTAATATTGAATGCTTGCTTGTTTTCATCGGGCTATCTGTGATGGTGGCCTCATCTGCGATCGCCACAAAAAGCTTGCTTTCGATCCTCTCTTTTGTTTTTAGCTATGTTTTGGCTTAAATTTGCTCCTTTTGCACCAATCACCCCTCAGTTTCTTCTTTTCCCTGAAAAATAAAACAAAATAAAAACATAAAAGTATGCATTTATACTAATTTACCTATACTAAAGGAACCTAAAAATTCTAAATGCATGCCAAAATGAATAACAAAACTATATATAATTTAGCACAAAAAATACCCCCACACTTGAATCTTTACTTGTCCTCAAGCAAACTTAAAAACTAACAATCATCATCAAAACGAACTCGGTATATATTCATGTCTTCCCAAGCATATACCACAATCTTTCCTTTAACAACTAGCTTAAAACTAATGAACCAAATTGACAAATTGAATCAATAATCTTAATTACCAAATGAAGAGCATGTTTTCCATCCAAACTCTGAAGCATCATGAATTAATACCTTAAGAAAAGTAAAGATGTATGAAATAATCCTCTTTAATTAGAACAACCCCTAATCTAGCATATGGAGTTTGCCCTTTTTTTTTTACTCTCCCTCTCTTGATTTATTTATGTTTTTGTGTTATTCTTCCCTCTCTTAGTAATTCTTTGTCTTTCTTATAATACTTAACGTGAACACCACCAAGAGGGTTCTCTGCACATTCGTACTCTTTTTAAGAGCATTGGAGTAGAAGGACTTTATTCCTTAACACATTTTATTCTTTTTTTTTTCTTTCTTTTCTTTTGTTTTTAGATAATGAGAAGTTTAGCTCATTCACTATACTCCTCCCAAAGCATCAACTCATGAACGTAGTCAATTGAATGGAAAAACATGTATTAGGTTGATTAAAAAATAAAAATCTCAACCCAATGTGTCAACAAAGCTTGAAAAATCTCAAACTAACAATTAAACAAATATTATAATATAGATTCAAAAAGATAAAGAATATATACGAAGCTCATCAAAATGACAATTGCGTAAAAATTCAAGAGCTAAAGTGATTTGTTTGCACTATGTTCTATACAAATGCATGAAATGTATTCCTAATATGATATGCACACAATATACATATATAATTATTCTAAATGCAAAATGCAACAAAATGCTCCCCCCCCCCCTCCCCCCCCCAATACTTAAATTACACATTGTCCTCAATCTGTATGTGAGGAGAGAAGGTAATGCTCTTAGTTCCTAAAATGTAGTATAAATAAAATATGCGAAAATGTGTATGCCAACGCACATATAGAATACATACATACAACACGAAACACAAAATATCACGCACCAAAAAAAACACAAAATATAAGATGCAAATAACTAATTAATGAACTAATAAAAAATTAAAACAAAAAAATAAAGAAGGGAAATGAAAAATTTTACTCCCCATAAGCCGGAGAGTTCGGGGGGTGATGGTGATGGCAAAACATGACTGGAGGCTTTGAAAAACTCTTAATGCTTGAAATGATGATAGGTGAGCTCCCTATCTATCTCATCGAATTTGTAATCCACCTTTTTCAATACTTTGGAGCTTGTCATCATGTTTCCTTTCTAAAGCATTAAGTTTCTCAAGCACTTGTTGCCAACCTTCTTAAGTAGTTAGAGACTCCTTTGCATCTCCTTCATCTTCCTTTTCTTCGTCTTTTTCTTTTTCTTCTTCTTCTTCTTCTTTTGGTCTTGGCATGCTTCTCCTAGCCATTGCAGAATTTCGTAAGTGAAAAATTTCCTTGTTGTTGGATCCTTTAACATCATTATTATTGTAATCACCTCAACTCGGAAGAGAAGATCATGATGAAGTTTTCCTTATGAAAGGTGCTTCATATTAGTTGTCTTTAGGTTAAAAGTGTGGAAATACAAAGTAAACCTATAATGATGTGTCCCATAGAAATCCATGACTTCAGAGCTTGCACCACATGCAAAAGAGTCTGACAAATAAAATATGTTATGGAAATCTTTGTGCATGTGTGCATACACCAAAGCATCAACAACTCATGATTTAAAATTTTATTGCCCTCAACCTTACAAAAAATTGCACGTGCCGTGAATTTGTGCACGATAAGGTAGCTATGGTTGATAATCAACCCATTTAGACTCCTATAAGCACCTCTATACTCATCTTGGTTAGAATTTTTTTGCCAAAATTAAATAGGCCTAAAGTTTGAGGGCGAGTCACATAAACCTCCCTTAGGAAATCCAAAAACTCAAAACATTAGCTCATAATAAATTTGGTATGGTTTCGTAAAGAATCGACATTTAAAGACTTTATGATTTGTATCCACCAATTTTAGAGTTGCGTAAAACTTTAGTGTCAATTCATTACATATATCATGATTCAAGTTAATGAACTTTTTCCACCCCCAATCTATCACAAAGCTCATAAACCCTATCTTTTTAAGCTTCATGATCTCTAGAGTTTTTGCATCTAGTAGCTTAGGTATGGCCATACTTTTATGAGAGAGAGAAATATACCTATTACCTTTATCATGAGTGGAAATTGGAAAGGTTGCACCATATTCGACGGCAAGATCAACTTCTGCGGTGTGTGAGGTCACTTCAGCATGTATAGTTCTCTTAGTCTTTGGCTTGGTCATGGTGATTTAAATTTGAACTTCTCCTTGAATGAATATCGATGGAGAACGAGTAAGAAAGAGATAAAGAAGGAAAAATGGACTAGGTAGATAAATAAAAAGAGGAAATTAGAAACTAAAAGTTGAGTGGCTGTTAGGGTTAGCGAGATACATTAAGCTAATTTTAAATTGGGGATAAATAGGTGGGAAGAATCCAAATGATTTCATTAACAAAGATTTGGGTAATTCACAATCATAAGTAGATCTGCAATCGCACTAGAAGGACATGTATCGATTTGGGCCTTAGACTGGCAATTTGCTGCTAGCCTGCAATTGCAACAGAGACTTAATGGACTTTGTACAAAAAATAAATGATCACAGATGAAGTGCAATTGGGAAAAGAGTAATTGAGTCAAGTATTGATTTGTTGGTGATTGCAATGTAGAACCACTACGATTGTTACAAAAACTTGATAATCTCATGATAAATTACCTATCCTCATATGTTGGCAAGCACGAATGTCTGCAATCGTGACAATTTCAGCCCTGGAATACACTCAAATTAATATAAAACTTCCCATCTCAATACTTTCCTATTAAACTCAAAGGACATTAGAAATAGATAAAAACATGAACAAAGACTGCATATTAATTAAAATAAAACACATAAAAGAATATTATAGATTTTAAAAAGAAAAAATAAACTAAGTCATGCTAATTTAAGGTCATTAGCTTGACCACACCCTCTTGTTTAAGTATTAAGGAAGGATTGGCATCTGACTTTGCTAATGCTCTTTGCTTCCTCTTGAACAATACACTTCCCACCAATTGGATTTTGGTTTTGAGCCTTAATAGATGTAAGAGTGTTTTCCTTAAAAATCTACACCAGTTTGAGAACTTGCATAGCTTTCTTTCTCAAATTCACTCATATTTTGCTTTTCTTAGTTGTTAACTCACTTATGGAGATGAGCTCCCATTATCATATTTATACTTCTTTTTGTTTTGAGTTTGTCTCTCTAAGGTTGGTGCATCCTTGTTTATTACATCTACCTCTAAGAATTGCTTTTCATTTTTAATGGCCTTCATTATCTTATTCACCATAAACTTTCTTATCTTATTCATCACAAACTCTACACATTCTTCTTCTACTCTCAATATGATCTTGCCATCATATACATCAATAAGTGCATTCCTAGTATTTAAGAATGGTCTCCCTAAAATCAATGGACAATTTCTAACCTCCTCAAAATCCAACACCACAAATTCTACCAGAAACACAAACTTGTCCACATTGACTAACACATCCTTAACCACTCTATAAGTCTTTTTAATCAAATGATACACCAATTTAAGGGACATGTTGGTGGTAATTTCTTCACCATGATTCAGCTCCCTGAAAAAAGATAAAGGCATCAAGTTAATACTAGCACGTAAATCATATAAATACCTAGAAAATTCTTTAGAACTAACAACACAAGGGATAGTAAAACTCCCAGATATTTGAGTTTAACCAAATTTTTTTTTAAATTACAGAGTTGCACATTTCAGTGAAGGGCAATGTCTCATTATCATCCCATTTTCTCTTATTAGTGATGATATCCTTGAGGAACTTAGCATATTTTGGCATCTCATTTAGTGCTTTAAACAAAGACAACTTTAGATCAAGCTTCTTGAAACTCTCTAAAAATTTGGCGAATATTTTCTCGTCTTCATTTAACTTTATTTGCCCTTAAGGGAAGAGAAGTCTTAGGCATATTTTAACATGTTAATTGATAGAGGCTGCCTCACTTCCTTCTCTTGCAACTCAACTTGCTTTCCTTTGGTATTGTCTCTTATCTCTTCAGCCTTCTTTTCTTATTTTTCTTTATGATCTTCATTCTTGCTAAGAACTTCCCTTGGTAGCTTCAACTCTTTACCATTTCTCAATGTAATAGCTTTGACTTGCTCTTTAGGATTCACCTCAGTATTGCTAAGGAGGTGACCTTGAGATCTAGTAGCCACTATATTAGCAAGTTGACCCAATTATATCTTAATGTTTTGGATAGATGAGGCATGGTTCATGGCTATTTAATCAAACTTGGACTCCATTCTCTTTTGGTTCTCTTCTTAACTTGTAATTTTAGAAGTAATGGTAACAAAGAATTTATCCACTTTCATCTTCATAGCTGTTAACCTATCTTGGTTTACTTATTGGAAATCGAGTGAAGGTGGCTTAGAGTCATAAGTATAAAATGAGAGTAATTCAGTATTGTGTTTTAATTATAATAATACATGTATAATGAATATCTTTAGTACATATGGTTATAACAAACTATAACAAACTCTATATTTAACATTTATCATCCGACACCCCCCCCCCCACAAGCTAATGGTATAATGGAGAGTAACCGAAGCTTGGATACAAATGAGAGAGACTAATCTTTGGATAGTGGTTTTGTAAGCACATTTGCAAGTTGATCTGAAGAGGATACATGACCAACCAAAACTTTCTTAGAAGACACAAGATTGTAAAAAAAATAATAGTCTACTTCGACATGGTAAGTGCGAGCGTGGAATATAGGATTAATGGAGAGAAAAATTGCATCGACATTATCACACCACACGTGAGGTGGTGAAGAAACAAGAACACCAAGCTCATGTAACAAGTTGGTTGGCCACTTCAGTTCCACTCTTACATCGGCAACTGCCTTAAATTCAGACTCAGTAGAAGATCTTACAATAGTTTTTTATTTTTTAAAATTCCAACCAATTAAATTGCTTCCTAGATACATAAGATAACCGCCAGTGAAAGGCAATCATCTGGACATGTCGCCCAATCAACATCATTAAATGCAGTTAATTATTGAGAGGAGTTGCAATAAGTAAAAAATAAATTGTAAGTGAGGGTCCTTTGCAAGTAACGCAACGCTCATTTAAGAGCTTGTAAATGGACGTCAGTCAATTTATACATAAACTGACATAATTTATTTACTATAAAAGATATATCCGGATGAGTGATACTGGCATATCGAAGACTGCCACAACATTAGCGGTAAAGTTTAGCTTCATCATAGTTGAGCAATTTACCAATATAAAGAGAGTGATTTACCATGAGCCATAGGCGTAAAGCATGATTTGGCATTGGACATGTTCATTTTTTGAAGTAAGTCTATTAAATAAGACTGTTGAGAAAGAACCATACCTCACGGAAGATGATGAACTTGAATGCCCAAAAAATAATTCAAGCGCTCGATTTCTCTTAACTTAAATTATGTAGAGAGTTGTGAAATTATGGATTGAATGATATTCGGACTTCTCCCTGTGTGAATCACATCATCGACATATATAAACAGGAAGAAAATAAGTTGATCCATGATGATTATAGATGAATAAAGAAGAGTCTAATTAAGAGCCAACAAAGCCAATCTAGATTAAAATATTCCCAAGTCTTTAAAACCATGCTCGAGGAGCCTGTTTAAGACCATAAAGAGACTTTTGAAGTTTGTAGACATAATTGGGAAATTCTCGACTAATAAAACCCTAAGGTTGAAGTATATACACAGTTTCTTCCAAATTGCCATGAAGAAAAGTGTTGCTTACATCCAGTTAGCCAAAGAACTATTTTTTGGAAAGAGCAACAAAGAGAACCGTGCAAATGGTAATAGGCTTGACTATAGGACTAAAAATTTGTTATAGCCAAGGCCATATTCTTGAGTGTATCCTTTTACAACCAACCTTGCCTTATACCGTTCAATGGTGCCATTAGCATGTCTTTTAATTTTGAAGACCCAACAATTACCAACTACATTGACATTTGTGGGTTTGGGAACTAAGGTCCATGTATTTTTTTGGTGGAGAGCATTAATTTTGGCTTCCATGGCCTGACACCATTGTTTAAATTTAGTGGCCTGTGTATAGGATGTGGGTTCGGTAAGAGGAAGGGTAGGTTTTATTTTAGACGTCGTGTTTTTGTTGGTTGGTTTTAAAGAGAGACAGATAGAGGAGATGAGATAGTGGTCATTGGGATGGAAGAGAATGAGTAAGAGATATGACGTGAATTTGAAGCAGTGGTTAATAGAGCAGATTTAGTATTGGGTTTAGGATGAGGACATAAGACTATAGGATGGGTACGTTGGGGTAAGGTGGATTGAGGTTAATAAGGGTTAGTGGATGAATGTGATTGAGTAGTTGGATTTGAATTTGAATGAGGAGATAATGATTGCGAAGGAGATAGGGGTTCAGTTAACAAGCTTTAGTTTGGTAAAGTTTAAAGTTTATTAAGAGATGGGGTAGAGGTGGTTGAACTGGATATGGATAAGTGTGGTGTTATTTGTGGAGAAGGAGACTGACCTGAAATTGGACTCTGTTATAATGTTGTTGGTTGAGGCAATGTAGTAAAGGATGTCTTCAGTTTGTTGTGAGCAATTAGTAAAGGATAAGAGAGTTGTAACCAAAGTAATTGGTGCAAAGTGGATTGCTGGCCAATAGAGACCGCGGGAGTGTAATTTAAGATGACTTTTTTGAATGGCAAGATTGTCTCATCAAATTGAACATGGCGAGCTATGTATATTTGTCCTAAATCCTTGTCAAGGCAGCGATATCCTATATGATGAATAGCCTAAGAAAACACATTGTTTTGACCGAAAAATAAATTTATGACGATTATAAGGGCGAAGAAAAAGGTACATTGCACAACCAAAAACTTTCAAAAATAAATAATCTAGTGACTTGTTAAATAATACTTGAAAAGGATTGCAATTAGAAAAAGTAATACTTGGCCTTCGATTAATTAGGAACACAACAATTTCAAAGGCATATTGCCAAAATCTAAAAGGTGCTCCACAATGGCCAAGTAGTGCTAATCCAATGTCAATAATATTTTTAATTTCATGGGTATATGGACAAGCAATTCAGTGAAAAATTCTAAAATTCTTAAAATCATTGTGTAATGGTCTGAATTTTCCACTGCAATCTGAATTGAAAGATTGAATTTTACAATTTAGTTAATTTTCAACCATTTTCTGAAACTAATAAAAGATGGACGGCACATCACTCTTATTCTTGATTGGAAACAACCACATGAACAAAGAAAAGTCATCAATAAAAATTACAAAATATTTATCACCATTTGAAGAACACATTGAGGCTAGACCCCATACATCTGAATGGATCAATTGTAAAGGTCTTGAACTCCGATTGTAAGTCAATGGTAAAGTAACTCTATGCATCTTGCCAAGACAACAAGCTTTACATTTATTATTGAAGCTTTTATTTAAAGCACAAGGTAGCTGAAATTTATGAACCAAAGTGTGAACTGTTTGATCATTAGGATGTCTAAGGTGTTTGTGCTAATCTTATAAAGTAACAAAAAATGCTACTACATAAAAATTATTTTGACATTGAAGCTCAGTGTGCAGCTTGTAGAGACCCGAGTCAATTATTCCTTAAATTATTTATTGCATCATTGCTTGATCCTTCACTAAACAATGATCATTATGAAATTAAAAAAAGCAATCATTATCAGTACATAATTTTCGAACAGATAACAAAAGTTTAGTAATTCGTGGAACATGTAAAACATCACTCAAAGTAAGAGTTATGCCTTTAGTTTTAAAATGAGTTCTTCCAATATGTTCAATTGGTAAGCCCTTACTGTCCCCAACAAGTAATGTTCGCTTACCCTTGTACTTATCTACCAATGAAAGAGAGCTCAAATCTGGAGTAACATAATGAGTAGCACCCATATCAGGGTATCACGTTGCTGGAGTGATATCGATGCCATTTAAGGACAGTAAGGAATGTTCATGAGGCAGAGTGGAAAGGTACGCCTGAGCAGAAAAGGAAGACTGACTGGTTCAGTGATTGTCATAGTTTGCAGGAGTGGTGAATATTGAGTCAAATCATCTACAACATTGAAGAGTTGTATGATTTTAAAAGCCACAAATCTGACAATGCACCGAGGGTCTGTATAAGTGTCAACCATGACCTCTAGTGCACTAAAAACATCCATGAAAGGGTGGAGATGAATAATCGGATGAACCACCAATTGAGCGCTGAGCAATATGAGCACTCAGAAGGATGGGTTAGTGTGTTTTTAGCAATAATTTATAAGAGATGGAGTTGTTCGTATAGATCATAAATGGTAGGAGGCAAAGGTCATTATTGGAGGGCTGTTGTGATTAGATTGTATTTTGCCCCAAGTTGTCTGAAAATTATGGCATTGAACTCTGCATCGAAGATAGCCTGACTGGCGAGTGTTAAAGAATCAGCTATTGATTTGGCTTGATAAAGAAATTCAAAGATGGATTTATCAGCTTTAGGTAAATTATGTAGCTAAATATGGAGTTGGGTCTTCTGGGCATGGCTAATAGTCCCAAATGCCATGGCAAGAGCCCTCCAAACAGTAGAAGAAGAACTGACACCGAGTAAATGAGGATATACCTCCTCGATAATGGATGATAATAACCAAGAGAAAAGTAATTGATCCTTAGTAAATAATTGAATATAATCAAGATTGGGTTCAGGCTGTTGGGTTTGGGAATTGACTCGTTCTTTGGGTGGGCAAGGTTCAGTTCCATCGAGAATACCATGAAGATTATAGAAGTTCAGGAGAGGACTGAACTGTAGCTTCCATGGGAGATAATTTTTAGATGTTAATTTGATAAAAAAACTTTTGGCTAATCTGTGTAGGAGGGAAAAAGAGAGGGAAGAGAGGTGGTTGAGGTAATAGAAGAAGTAGACTGATTAGAGGAAGAAGATGAAGATGTTGTCATTTTGGGATTAACTTTGATACCAAGTCACAAGTATGAAATGAGAGTAATTCAGTATTGTGTATCAATTATAATAATACATGTACAATGAGTATTTCTAGTACATATGGTTGTAACAAACTATAACAAACTCTATGTTTAATATTTATCATTTGACACTTAGCAAATTGGCTAAAGAAGCCTTGGAGGTTAGGGTTGTTACTCCAAGAAAAGTTAGGATGATTCCTCCACCTTTCGTTATAGGTGTTGGAGAAAGGGTTGTTCACCTGCCTTCCTTGAAATTAGCCTCCCATATAACTACATTTTTCTATCATATTATCTCCAAACGTATTGCCACTATCATATCCACATTCAAAGCTAGAGTGACTAAACATGTTACAATATTCACAAGAAACATTAGAAGATGAGGGAATAGAGTTACCTTTAGAGTTAAAATCCTTAATTTTCTTAGATAGAGCTGCAATTTGGGCTTGAACGGAAGCCACCATGTCTACTTCAAGTCATCCACCTTGCTTGGGCAATTTTTTCCTCTTATATGATCACAAACAGCTGTTGTTTTCCATTTCCTCAAGCAATTCAAATGCTCCATCAATGGTTTTCTTCATTAATGAACGTTCAATGGTTGTGTCAATTATGTCTTTTATTGATATTGCCACACCATTATAAAATGTTCTCATAACAATATCTTTGGGCAAGCCATGATGTGGATAACTCTGTTAAAGCTCTTTAAACCTCTCTTATACATCACACAAGGATTCACTATCAAATTGTTGAAATATGGTGATTTCTTTGATAATCTTGACAATCTTAGAGGGTAGAAAATACTTAGCCAGAAAGGCTCTAGCTAGGAGATCCTAAATAGTTATAGATGTTGGTGGCTACGAGTTTAACCAAGCTTTTTCTCGATCCTTCATAATGAAAGGCAATGTGTCACAATCTCTAAGAAATTAATAATATGAGCGTTCAAGTCCTTATTAGCTAAGCCATGGAACTTCATAGTTGATTGAATCATTTGGCATAATGTTGGTTGTATCTCAAAGTTGCTTGCATTAATGTTAGGCCAATACTCTTTTGCATTCCTTCCAATCTAGGTATGGCAAAGTCTAGCAAAGTTCTTTCTCCTCCTTGTTCTTGTTATGCAGCTATAACACTAGTCTCTCCCTTAGATTTCCTTTGATTTTCTTTCATAAATTATGAAAGGTCTAGAATATAAATCAATGATTCAATTCCAGAGAGACGAGTGTTATGCATACACCAACAAAGTACCTAAAAACATAGTAAAACCAATAAAAAATAAAGTATAAAAAACAAATGATCTAATCCAAGAGAATTAAAACTAATTATGATGTTAACTATTTCAATCTCCAGCAACAACACCAAAAAATTTGTTTCACCTTTAAAAAGCACAACCTAAAAGTATATGGGGTCATAAAGTAATAATGAGTAAGTAAAGTATCATACCCTTAAGGATTGATAGTTAATCAACTATTAGTCCTAGCTATTCTTATTTAGAGCTTAAAATTAGTTTGAATTAAAAGCTAATTTAACAACTAAACTAACAAGCAAATGAAATAAACATTAAGCTAAATGATTGTAAGGAAAAATCAATGTAATGGTTGGTTACTAGGAATTAACTTACCACATAATCATTAAGTCATTAATAACACCCATTTATACTATTGCACATCTCCGGTTTCCTAATGTATTAATGAATCTTTTTCAAGTAATAATTAATTAAATCTAATTGAATTCAATTAAAAATCTAAGGCTTAACTCTCACCATCATCTAAGATTAAGCAATTTCAATCAAATAAATTATCAAGCTCGCCTCAAAGGGAATTAATTAAAGGTCAAGCTATCTCTAGTCATTAACTCATCTACACATGTTCATATATTTATTAAAGTTACCATCTCTCAATGCATAACATTAAGTAAAGCAAGTTATGGTAGCTACCCACAACAACAATTATCACAATGAACACATCATGCAATAGATATAAACAAGATCTAAATTAATAATTTTAAATCATATAGGTTTATCAATCCTAGCAACAAAAGAGTACTTAACTACTCATGGCTACAATATTTAATATTCAATAAATACAACCTAAGGAAATTTTCATCAAAATAATAAAGAGAAGAAAAGGGATTGAAGAAATGTTATCAAGAAGCTCTAATCCTTCTTCAATGGCTCCTCCCTTCTTCTTCCTCTCTCTACTTGATTGTATTCTTCTTACTCTTTGATTGGGTGAGAATTAGTTACTGAAATCTAAGTTCCTTGTCCTTTTATACCCCCTTCTAGAATGTCTTTTTAAATTTTTCTAAATTTGCTCTCTTAAATGGCACACGTTAGCATTTTACAATTGGAATTAAGCTGCCTACGATTGCATATGGATCTACTATCACAACAAAAGAGCCTTCTTATAGGACTTAGTGATCGCATTGCCATTACACTTGCCACAAAAAGGAAGAGCATTAAGGAACTTGTGATCGTTACGCAAACGCGATTGTCGGTAACTCAACATCGAATGCTTACTTGTCTTCATCGGGCTATCTGCAATCGCCACAAAAAGCTCGCTTTGGATCCTCTCCTCTATTTTCAGCTCTATTTTGGCTCAAATTCACTCCTTTTGCAACAATCACCACTTAGTTTCTTCTTTCCCCTGAAAAATTTAAAAAAAAACATAAAAATATGCACTTACACTATTTTAACTATGCTAAATAAACCTAAAAATTCTAAATGCATGCCAAAATGAATAACAAAACTATATATAATTTAGCACAAACAAATACCCCCACACTTAAATCTTTGTTTTTCCTTAAGCAAACTTAAGAACTAACAATCATCATCAAAATGAACTCGGTATATATTCATATCTTCCCCAGCATAGCTTAAAACTCACAAACCAAATTGACAAATTGAATCAAGAATTTTAATTACCAAGTGAAGAACATATTTTCCATCCAAAATCCCAAGTATCATGAATTAACACTTTAAGAAAAGTACAAATGTATGAAATAATCCTCTTTCACTAGACCAACCCCTAGTCTAGCATGTGGAAGTTGCCCTTTTTTTTTACTCTCCCTCTATATATGTATGTATGTATATATATATATATATATATATATATATATATATATATATGTTATTCTTCCCGCTCTTAGTAATTCCTCGTCTTTCCTGCAACTCTCAATGTGAACACCATCGAAAGAGTTCTTTGAATACTTGTACTTTTTTAAAAAACATTGAAGTAGAAGGTTTTTGTTCCTTAGCACCTTTTATTCTTTTTTTCCCTTTATTTTCTTTTCTTTTTAAGAGTGCTTTTAAACAACTTACACAACTAAACTATTAGTAACTCTAGAAAGAAGTTTAGTTCATTCACTATACTACTCCCAAAGCATCAACTCATGGACATAGTCAATTGAATGTAAAAACACGTACTATGTTGATTAAAGGATAAAAATTTCAACCCAATTTATCAACAAAGCTTGAAAAATTTCAGTCTAACTATTAAACAAAGACTATAATATTTTTTGTCAAAGCATTTTTTCATTGATGGAAAATATTTTTGGCCAAATGCTCCTTTTCACCCATGAACTTTACCTGTTTGATCTATTGCACCCCTCAACTTTCAAATTTATCTATTGCACATCTCAACTTCTATTTTGTATCTATATCACCCATGATTTAGAGCATTAGAATGCATGTACATAACATGCACTGACATGTCAAATATCATGCCAACATAGACCTATTTCAATAGGTCGAATGCTCATTTTCACCCCTAAATTTTATCATTTTGGTCTATTGCACCCTTTAACTTTCAAAAATTACCTCTTGCACATCTCAACTTCTATTTTGTGCTTGTATCACCCATGGTGCTACAGTAACAAACACGCCTAAATTTGTTTGATTTCAATTGCTCATCCACGCTGGCAATGTATGTGTTTAATAGAAAATTGAAATGTTAAATCATGGGTGATATAGGTGCAAAATAGAAATTGAAATGTGCAATAGATAAATTTGAAAATTGAGGATTACAATAGACTAAGAGGGTAAAGTTCATGGGTGAAAAGGAGCATTCGGCCAATATTTTTTTCTTTTTTCTTTTATCTGTGTATTGGTGGGAAAAGTAAAAAAAAAAGGTGTAGTTGGTGTGAGCAAGAACCAAATTGGACAAAAATTGAACTATAAACTAAAAGTTTCAGTTCGATTTTATTTATAATTTTTGAAATTTAAAAATTCAATTTAAATAAAAATTTATTAATATATACATAATATTAAATATTTTAATAAAAAATAAATATGATTTAATGGAATCATTTCCATTTTGGTGGGTAATTTTCACTCACGGTACCCAGAATTTGGTCATTGTTTCATCATGGTACCTATATTTCAAAACGTAGCGGTAAACCGTATAACCTTTCATTTTATTATCAATAAAGTACATGAAATCGGTTTTCGGCCGAGCTAATGATGTGGCATGCCACATGGCACTGATGTGGAGCCACGTGGCACAATTATATGATGTGGCACCGCGTGGTGCTGACGTGGCCTAACACATCACTATAATGAGACCTTAATTAAATGTGAGATACCGTAGTGGGATCTTCACTAAAAGTTGGATACCATGAGTGAAATTTTCTGAATTTTTTTTTTTTGTGTAATTGGTTTTTGTTTTTTGGTGGTCAAATATTGAACTATATAGTTTGTAAGTGAAAATTTGTGTTTTTAATTTTCATCTCAATTTTTAATATTACTCGTGAGATTAATCAAATTTAAATAGACTTACAAATATAAATTATAAATTATAATAATTTATCAAAATATAAAAATAAAAATAAAAGTTTTTATTTTAGAATTTATAAAATATTCAATTAAAATTAT